>RXON01004348.1:0-156467 GCA_009667805.1 Leptobrachium leishanense | reverse complement strand
ATTTTTATTTCACATTCACACTGTATTACACACGCACATTACAAGTCATTTTATCTCACATTCACACTGTATTACACACACACATTACAAGTCATTTTATCTCATTCACACTGTATTACACACGCACATTACAAGTCATTTTATCTCACATTCACACTATTACACACGCACATTACAAGTCATTTTATTTCACATTCACACTGTATTACACACGCACATTACAAGTCATTTTATCTCACATTCACACTATTACACACGCACATTACAAGTCATTTTATTTCACATTCACACTGTATTACACACGCACATTACAAGTCATTTTATCTCACATTCACACTGTATTACACACACACATTACAAGTCATTTTATTTCACATTCACACTGTATTACACACGCACATTACAAGTCATTTTATCTCACATTCACACTGTATTACACACGCACATTACAAGTCATTTTATCTCACAGTCACACTGTATTACACACGCACATTACAAGTCATTTTATTTCACATTCACACTGTATTACACACGCACATTACAAGTCATTTTATCTCACATTCACACTGTATTACACACACACATTACAAGACATTTTATTTCACATTCACACTGTATTACACACGCACATTACAAGTCATTTTATCTCATTCACACTGTATTACACACACACATTACAAGTCATTTTATTTCACATTTACACTGTATTACACACACACATTACAAGTCATTTTATTTCACATTCACACTGTATTACACACGCACATTACAAGTCATTTTATCTCACATTCACACTGTATTACACACGCACATTACAAGTCATTTTATTTCACATTCACACTGTATTACACACGCACATTACAAGTCATTTTATTTCACATTCACACTGTATTACACACACATTACAAGTCATTTATCTCACATTCACACTGTATTACACACACACATTACAAGTCATTTTATTTCACATTCACACTGTATTACACACACACATTACAAGTCATTTTATCTCACATTCACACTGTATTACACACGCACATTACAAGTCATTTTATCTCACATTCACACTGTATTACACACGCACATTACAAGTCATTTTATTTCACATTCACACTGTATTACACACGCACATTACAAGTCATTTTATCTCACATTCACACTGTATTACACACGCACATTACAAGTCATTTTATCTCACATTCACACTGTATTACACACGCACATTACAAGTCATTTTATTTCACATTCACACTATTACACACGCACATTACAAGTCATTTTATCTCACATTCACACTGTATTACACACCCACATTACAAGTCATTTTATCTCATTCACACTGTATTACACACACACATTACAAGTCATTTTATCTCATTCACACTGTATTACACACGCACATTACAAGTCATTTTATCTCACATTCACACTATTACACACGCACATTACAAGTCATTTTATTTCACATTCACACTGTATTACACACGCACATTACAAGTCATTTTATTTCATTCACACCGTATTACACACACACATTACAAGTCATTTATCTCACATTCACACTGTATTACACACGCACATTACAAGTCATTTTATCTCACATTCACACTGTATTACACACACACATTACAAGTCATTTTATCTCATTCACACTGTATTACACACAATTCATTTATTTTTTTTTCACATTTACAAGTCATTTTATCTCACATTCACACTGTATTACACACGCACATTACAAGTCATTTTATTTCACATTCACACTGTATTACACACGCACATTACAAGTCATTTTATCTCACATTCACACCTGTATTACACACGCACATTACAAGTCATTTTATCTCACATTCACACTGTATTACACACGCACATTACAAGTCATTTTATTTCACATTCACACTGTATTACACACGCACATTACAAGTCATTTTATTTCACATTCACACTGTATTACACACGCACATTACAAGTCATTTTATCACATTCACACTGTATTACACACGCACATTACAAGTCATTTTATCTCACATTCACACTGTATTACACACGCACATTACAAGTCATTTTATTTCACATTCACACTGTATTACACACACACATTACAAGTCATTTTATCTCACATTCACACTGTATTACACACGCACATTACAAGTCATTTTATCTCACATTCACACTGTATTACACACGCACATTACAAGTCATTTTATCTCACATTCACACTGTATACACACGCACATTACAAGTCATTTTATTTCACATTCACACTGTATTACACACACACATTACAAGTCATTTTATCTCACATTCACACTGTATTACACACACACATTACAAGTCATTTTATTTCACATTCACACTGTATTACACACACACATTACAAGTCATTTTATCTCACATTCACACTGTATTACACACGCACATTACAAGTCATTTTATCTCACATTCACACTGTATTACACACGCACATTACAAGTCATTTTATTTCACATTCACACTGTATTACACACGCACATTACAAGTCATTTTATCTCACATTCACACTGTATTCCACCACGCACATTACAAGTCATTTTATCTCACATTCACACTGTATTACACACGCACATTACAAGTCATTTTATTCTCATTCACAACTGTATTACACACGCACATTACAAGTCATTTTATCTCACATTCACACTGTATTACACACGCACATTACAAGTCATTTTATCTCACATTCACACTGTATTACACGTCATTACAAGCATTAATAACCATTGTTTACACCGCACATTACAAGTCATTTTATCTCACATTCACACTGTATTACACACGCACATTACAAGTCATTTTATCTCACATTCACACTATTACACACGCACATTACAAGTCATTTTATTTCACATTCACACTGTATTACACACGCACATTACAAGTCATTTTATTTCACATTCACACTGTATTACACACACACATTACAAGTCATTTTATCTCACATTCACACTGTATTACACACGCACATTACAAGTCATTTTATCTCACATTCACACTGTATTACACACACACATTACAAGTCATTTTATCTCACATTCACACTGTATTACACACGCACATTACAAGTCATTTTATCTCACATTCACACTGTATTACACACGCACATTACAAGTCATTTTATCTCACATTCAACATGTATTACACACACACATTACAAGTCATTTTATCTCACATTCACACTGTATTACACACGCACATTACAAGTCATTTTATCTCACATTCACACTGTATTACACACGCACATTACAAGTCATTTTATCTCACATTCACACTGTATTACACACGCACATTACAAGTCATTTTATCTCACATTCACACTGTATTACACACACACATTACAAGTCATTTTATCTCACATTCACACTGTATTACACACGCACATTACAAGTCATTTTATCTCACATTCACACTGTATTACACACGCACATTACAAGTCATTTTATCTCACATTCACACTGTATTACACACGCACATTACAAGTCATTTTATCTCACATTCACACTGTATTACACACGCACATTACAAGTCATTTTATCTCACATCACACTGTATTACACACGCACATTACAAGTCTCATTTTATTTCACATTCACACTGTTATTACATCACGCACATTACAAGTCATTTTATCTCACATTCACACTGTCTATTACACACGCACATTACAAGTCATTTTTTATTCACATTCACACTGTATTACACACACACATTACAAGTCATTTTATTTCACATTCACACTGTAACACACGCACATTACAAGTCATTTTATCTCACATTCACACTGTATTACACACGCACATGTACAAGTCATTTTATATTCACATTCACACTGTATTACACACGCACATTACAAGTCATTTTATCTCACATTCACACTGTATTACACACGCACATTACAAGTCATTTTATCTCACATTCACACTGTATTACACACGCACATTACAAGTCATTTTATCTCACATTCACACTGTATTACACACGCACATTACAAGTCATTTTATCTCACATTCACACTGTATTACACACGCACATTACAAGTCATTTTATCTCACATTCACACTGTATTACACACACATTACAAGTCATTTTATCTCACATTCACACTGTATTACACACGCACATTACAAGTCATTTTATTTCACATTCACACTGTATTACACACGATCAATTCACATTCATTTATTTGCATTACAGTCATTTTTTACTCATTTAACTGTATTACACACGCACATTACAAGTCATTTTATCTCACATTCACACTGTATTACACACGCACATTACAAGTCATTTTATCTCACATTCACACTATTACACACGCACATTACAAGTCATTTTATTTCACATTCACACTGTATTACACACACACATTACAAGTCATTTTATTTCACATTCACACTGTATTACACACGCACATTACAAGTCATTTTATTTCACATTCACACTGTATTACACACGCACATTACAAGTCATTTTATTTCACATTCACACTGTATTACACACGCACATTACAAGTCATTTTATCTCACATTCACACTGTATTACACACGCACATTACAAGTCATTTTATCTCACATTCACACTGTATTACACACACACATTACAAGTCATTTTATCTCACATTCACACTGTATTACACACGCACATTACAAGTCATTTTATCTCACATTCACACTGTATTACACACGCACATTACAAGTCATTTTATTTCACATTCACACTGTATTACACACACACATTACAAGTCATTTTATTTCACATTCACACTGTATTACACACGCACATTACAAGTCATTTTATCTCACATTCACACTGTATTACACACACACATTACAAGTCATTTTATCTCACATTCACACTGTATTACACACGCACATTACAAGTCATTTTATTTCACATTCACACTGTATTACACACGCACATTACAAGTCATTTTATCTCACATTCACACTGTATTACACACGCACATTACAAGTCATTTTATTTCACATTCACACTGTATTACACACGCACATTACAAGTCATTTTATCTCACATTCACACTGTATTACACACGCACATTACAAGTCATTTTATTTCACATTCACACTGTATTACACACACACATTACAAGTCATTTTATCTCACATTCACACTGTATTACACACGCACATTACAAGTCATTTTATTTCACATTCACACTGTATTACACACGCACATTACAAGTCATTTTATCTCAGTCACACTGTATTACACACGCACATTACAAGTCATTTTATTTCACATTCACACTGTATTACACACGCACATTACAAGTCATTTTATCTCACATTCACACTGTATTACACACGCACATTACAAGTCATTTTATTTCACATTCACACGTATTACACACGCACATTACAAGTCATTTTATTTCACATTCACACTATTACACACGCACATTACATTTTAAAATACCAACTGAAAGAGTTTCTAATTTGTAATAAGATTTTACTATTCATATTTATTTCAACAAACGTTTATTGTTCCGATCATAATAATTATTTAGAAGAAGGAACTTTATTTACATACAATCTGATCAGAGCACAATTCTAATTAATGAGATGTAACTGTTCACAATTTTGGATAATGTTCTTGAACTGTGGAAGCAGTTTAGTGGTTGTGATTCGCATGACTCCATTCAAATTGCAGTCACCATCGACCCGTTAGGCTATCCTAAACAAAAGATAAATCCAGGTAAAGTATCCATGTAATTGGGCGACTAGATGGGCCGAAAGGTTCTTATCTGCCGACATTTTCTATGTTTCTGTTCTTAGACTTGTTTATTTTCAGACAAGAAAAAGCTCGCTCACACATGTATGTGGACCCAAATAGTGACAAACGTTTGGCAGCAAAGTTTTTTAAGTGTGGAAATGCTGCTGCTGGCAAAGATCCATAAAACTCCAGCAGAAGAACTGACTTGAACTTCTCCTTCAGGTCCTGATCTGCTTGTAGGTCAAGCAGCTCCAACTGTATATCCTCTGGGGCTGAATCAGCTTCTGCACTAAATGGCGAACGGAGGATATTGAAGAGTGGTTCCACGTTCTTGAAGTCTTGGAACCTCCTTTCAAATTCCACAACCAAGACATCCAGCTGAGCCTTGTACCCGTCAGCCATTTCACCAGAAATGGTTTTCTGTTTCAGCAAAGGGAAATGGTAAAACCTGCTTTCGCCTGCTTGCCTGGAGAACAGGGAGAGTTTTGCCTGAAATGATTTAACATGTGCAAACAAGCTATTGCCCTGAAGTTTCACATTTAGTTCATTCAACTTTTCCATAATGTCAGTTGGCAAACATGAAGTCTGACGTCTTCCACTCTTCATTAACAAGGTCAGTAACAAAGTCACAATCTACAGTTATGGCCGAAATTGTTGGCACCCCAGACATTTTTCCAGAAAATCAAGTATTTCTCACAGAAAAGTATTGCAGTGACACATGTTTTGCTCTACACATGTTTATTCCCTTTGTGTGTATTGGAACAAAACAAAAAAAGGGAGGAAAAAAAACAAATTGGACATAATGTCACACAAAACTCCAAAAATGGGCTGGACAAAATTCTTGGCACCCTTAACTTAATATTTGGTTGCACACCCTTTGGATGAAATAACTGAAATCAGTCGCTTCCTATAACCATCAATAAGCTTCTTACACCTCTCACCCGGGATTTTGGACCACTCTTCCTTTGCAAACTGCTCCAGGTCCCTCTTATTGGAAGGCGCCTTTTCCCAACAGCAATTTTAAGATCTCTCCACAGGTGTTCAATGGGATTTAGATCCGGACTCATTGCTGGCCACTTCAGAACTCTCCAGCGCTTTGTTGCCATCCATTTCTGGGTGCTTTTTGACGTATGTTTGGGGTCATTGTCCTGCTAGAAGACCCAAGATCTCGGACGCAAACCCAGCTTTCTGGCACTGGGCTCTACAGTGCGACCCAAAATCCTTTGGTAATCCTCAGATTTCATGATGCCTTGTACACATTCAAGGCACCCAGTGCCAGAGGCAGCAAAACAACCCCATAACATCATTGCACCTCCACCATATTTCACTGTAGGTCCTGTGTTCTTTTCTTTGTAGGCCTCATTCCGTTTTCGGTAAACAGTAGAATGATGTGCTTTGCCAAAAAGCTCTATCTTGGTCTCATCTGTCCACAAGACGTTTTCCCAGAAGGATTTTGGCTTACTCAAGTACATTTTGGCAAACTGTAGTCTTACTTTTTTAGGTCTCTGTGTCAGCAGTGGGGTCCTCCTGGGTCTCCTGCCATAGCGTTTCATTACAATTAAATGGCGACGGATAGTTCGCGCTGACACTGATGCTCCCTGAGCCTGCAGGACAGCTTGAATTTCTTTGGAACTTGTTTGGGGGCGCTTATCCACCATCCGGACTATCCTGTGTTGAAACCTTTCATCAGTTTTTCTCTTCCGTCCACCCACAGAGAGATTAGCTACAGTGCCATGGGTTGCAAACTTCTTTATAATGTTGCACACTGTGGACAAAGGCAAATCTAGATCTCTGGAGATGGACTTGTAACCTTGAGATTGTTGATATTTTTCCACAATTTTGGTTCTCAAGTCATCAGACAGTTCTCTTCACCTCTTTCTGTTGTCCATGCTTAGTGTGGCACACACAGACACACAATGCAAAGACTAAGTGAACTTCTCTCCTTTTTATCTGCTTTCAGGTGTGATTTTTATATTGCCCACACCTGTTACTTGCCCCAGGTGAGTTTACAGGAGCATCACATGCTTGAAACAATCTTATTTATCCACAATTTTGAAAGGGTGCCAATAATTTTGTCCAGCCCATTTTTGGAGTTTTGTGACATTATGTCCAATTTGCTTTTTTCCCTCCCTTTTTTTGTTTTGTTCCAATACACACAAAGGGAATAAACATGTGTATAGCAAAACATGTCTTACTGCAATACTTTTCTGTGAGAAATACTTGATTTTCTGGAAAAATGTCTGGGGTGCCAACAATTTTGGACATGACTGTATACCCTTCATCTCCAGGAACGTAACCATTTCTTCCTGGAGATCCCACACTCGCCTCAATATCCTGCCCGGCTCAGCCAGCGGACTCGGCTCTGCTAGATTTTCCAAATCTTCAAGCAGTGCCTTGAACGGCCTGTGGTTAAGTGATCCGGCTCTGATGAGGACAACTGGGTTAATAACATGCAGGATATTACACAGACTTTCCTGATGGAGGACACAGTGGAGAGGTAAGAGTGTGTGTGGTCAGGATGTGGTCATTTTATTAGTTATCAACTTCACCAGACCTACGTTTTTCCCAGTCAAAGCACGCGCTCCATCGGGATTTACACTTGCCATCTTGTTCCACACCAACCCATTTCTCAACAGCATTGAATAAATCCTGGCCTGTGGTTGTGTCTCTGAGTGACTCAACACCAAGTAATTCTTCAGGAAATTCGAAACGAGAGTTTACTCCCCATATAAATACCAACATTTGTGCGGTGTCCTGTACATCGGTACTTTCGTCCAACGCAAGAGAGTACCACAAAAAGTCTTTGCTGTCATCTCGAAGTTGGTGCATCAAATGGTCACTTATCTTTTCAATTCGCCCGAATACAGTTCTCCGTGATAAAGAAATGCTGGCAAATTTTCTTTTCTGTTCTGGACACATAATGTTTGCTGCATCTGACAAGCATTCCTTGATGAATTCGCCGTCAGAAAAAGGCTTGTTCCGTTTTGTAATCTTATGGGACAGCACCAAACTGGCTTGGGTTGCAGCATCTTCTTGTATTAAAGACAGTTTGCTGCTTCTTTAAAATGTTAACCAACTCCTGGCATCTCCTCTTTCTCTTTTCGTTCGTTAAATTGTGCCCGAAATCCAAAGGTTTTGTTTGGTCTCTTTTTTTTTTCTAAATTCAAAGATTTTATTGTATTTTTGCATGAATGGGATACAAAAGCAGAAAAAGGGACATTCAAGGGTAACATTTGATTGGGTAACACAAATAATAGACACAGGGGTGCAGTAGACATTGCTTATTTAGATTTCAGTAAGGCTTGATACTGTTCCGCATAGAAGGCTTATCAATAAATTGCAATCTTTGAGCTTGATTCCAATATTGTTGACTGGATTAGGCAGTGGCTGAGTGACAGACAACAGAGGGTTGTGGTAAATGGAGTTTATTCGGCGCAAGGTCTTGTTACCAGTGGGGACCTCAGGGGTCAGTACTGGACCCATTCTCTTTAATATTTTTATTAGTGATATTGCAGAAGGTATTAATGGTAAAGTATGTCTTTTTGCTGATGACACAAAGATTTGCAACAGGGTTGACGTTCCTGAGGGATCAGCCAAATGACAAATGATTTAGGTAAACTAAAAAAATGGTGGGAGCTGTGGCAATTGAGTTTTAATGTGGATAAGTGCAAGATAATGCACCTGGGGCGTAAAAACCCAAGGGCTGAATATAGAATATTAGATACAGTCCTAACCTCAAGATCTGAGGGTTGGGATTTAGGGTTATTATTTCAGAGGATCTAAGGGTAAGTAGTCAATGTAATAGAGCAGCAGGAAATGCTGGCAGAATGCTTGGAAATGCTGGCAGAATGCTTGGTTGTGTAGGGAGAGGTATTAGCAGTAGGAAAAGGGAAGTGCTCATGCCACTGTACGAGCACTGGTGAGACCTCACTTGGAGTACTGTGTGCAGTACTGGAGACCGTATCTCCAGAAGGATATAGACATCTTAGAGAGAGTTCAGAGAAGGGCTACTAAAATGGTGTACGGCTTGAAGGAGAAAAGTTACCAGGAAAGGCTTAAGATCTTAACATGTACAGCTTGAAAAAAGACTAGACAGAGGAGATATGATAGAAACATTTAAATACGTAAAGGGAATCCACAAGGTAGAGGAAGGGAGTATATTTAAAAGGAACAAAGTAGCAAAACAAGAGGACATAGTCTTAGATTAGAGGGGCAAAGGTTTAAAAGTAACATCAGGAAACATTATTTTACTGAGAGGGTGGTGGATACATGGAACAGTCTTCCAGTAGAAGTGGTAGAGACCAAAACAGTAATTGAATTTAATCAGGCATGGATAGGCATAAGGCTATCCTAAACAAAAGATAAATCCAGGTAAAGTATCCATGTAATTGGGCAGACTAGATGGCCGAAAGGTTCTTATCTGCCGACATGTTTTCTATGTTTTCTATGTATCGCATCTTTTTAAATTGTGCTCCTTAAAGACGCTCACGGCACAGCAAGCAGACGGCTTTGCTGCCAACCTTCGTGAAGCAGTACTTAACATTCGTGCTCAATCTTAATGTTTTTGGCAGCACTCATGGTTAAATCAATCAATGTCTATTCGCTATTACATGGGTATATATTGCCCCCAGCTCTCACCTCACCCATTTTTTTTTGCAGCCCGCCAATACAGCGGCGTTCTTCTACGCACGAGGAGAGCGGCCACTGACATACAGCTTTGCCTCACGCCGGCGATGGGAACCACCTGACCAGCCGTGTTCTCGTGAGATCGCGCGCTGGTCAGGTGGCTCCCATCCCAGGCGAGCGCCAAGCTGCATTTCAGTGGCCGTTCGCCTCGGGAGTAGAAGAATGCCGCTGTCTTGGCGGGACGCAAAAAACTCGGTGGCGGGCCGCATGTGGCCCGCGGGCCGTAGTTTGCACACCCCTGCCCTATGGCATCATTTAGTACTCACAGCTAAGTGTTTGGGGGTCAGAAGCCCTCAGGGCTGGATTTGCATCACAGGAGCCTGTAAGCACAGAAATGCAGAGCGCCCCTACCCCCCCTCCAAAAAATAAATAAAAAAAATTTAAATTGAATCCGTTTCGCTCTCTGCGTCGAATCAGAAGAAGGAGCAGAATCTGTTTGTCTCTGCGTCGAATCAGAAGAAGGAGCAGAATCTGTTTGTCTCTGCGTCGAATCAGAGGAAGGAGCAGAATCTGTTAGTCTCTGCGTCGAATCAGAAGAAGGAGCAGAATCTGTTAGTCTCTGCGTCGAATCAGAAGAAGGAGCAGAATCTGTTAGTCTCTGCGTCGAATCAGAGGAAGGAGCAGAATCTGTTGCGCTGAGTTAGTGCAGCGGCATTGTGTGTGTTTAAATGTAAAAGCACATATTGACTCTGACAGAAAACAGAACAAAATACATTTAGCATTTACTTGTTTTCAGTTTTTTAATTTTTCACATTACATGGTCAGGTTTGTATCATTAGACCAGACTCTGACCAAACCAATGACACTCACTTAACCCTATGCGCTGCACAATTCAGAGATGCAGCTTCCAAAGCAGTGCGGGAAATGAGAAGGTGAGTGAGCGCAGCATCACTGTGCACTTTATAATTATAAACTGAATAATAAAGTTGTGTTAGAATTTTTTATTTTTTTTATGTTTATATAAATCTCAGTGGAAAGACCATAATCTGACCAAACCAATGACACCTCATATGTCCCTCTAGCCCTTAGGGCTCCAGAGATACAGGGCTCTCAATGATTTATAGATTATTTTTTTTGCAAGGCGTCCCCTTGAGGCAGGCACCTGTAAGCACATGCATACTCTGCCTAGTTGTAAATCCAGCCCTGGATCCCCTCACCCTGCAGGATATTACTCACAGCTCAGTGTTATGGGGGGGTGGCCTCATCGGATGGGGCAGCAGAAGAGGTCCTTACCTTGTAGTAGATATTCTTCCCCTGTGGAGCGCATCCTGTGCTTAGGATATAGTCATAGTTCCGATGATCGATAATGAAGATTCCCCCGGGCCGGACCATTTTAGCGATGTTATACAGAGCGAGACGCTGGTCACTCTGGTCACCTGGAAACATACATTACTGCAAATAAAAATCATTCGAAATCTAGAAAATGAGACAATAATGTGAATATAAAGCCGCCACACGTTTTATAACATAAAGAACGCGGCTGGTCACAGCAACCTTAACATTATAGGTGTCAGGTTGCCCTTCAGAAGATGGTGAACAACTCTAGGGATGTCGTAGTAAGGCACGGAGTAAAAAGGGGAACAGGCTGGGATTCGAGACTGTGGTCACAAACCTGGGTCAATACAGAACAAATACTGTGAGCTCAGAGCTAGGAGAGGGAGAACTATCTCAATACTGGAGCGAGACTGTAATGGCATGCTGGCCTTTTAAACCCTGTATCCTCCTTTGGCCCAATTGAGAACCTGTGATGTCATTAATGTGCGCCACACCAAGGGTGCCATTTTGTTGGAGCCCGACCACGTGCGCACACCCCGTCAGAAGCCTAGACAAGGCCTGAAACCTCGCGCTGCGGCGGGGGCCGCTGCTTGGCGGCAGCAATGCCGTCCGTGGATGAGCCAGCCCCTGATCCACCCGGGACCCCGGAGAACCACGAGGTAAGGCCTGGGTCCGCATGGTACCACCGGATGCCGGCGCAGACTGCCTTACTGGGACCCGTCGAAAATGCCGGGAACCCGGGGAGGCAGCCGCCAACGGGCCAGCGGCCCTGACAGAACCCCCCCGGAAAGCGGGACCTCCGGACACGCAAAGGACCGGGGCGCCCCGGATGAGCGAAGTGGTACTTGCGGACTCGAGCGGGGGCATGGATCCTATCAGCAGGTTCCCAGGAGTGGTCCTCAGGGCCGTAACCCGTCCACTCAACAAGATACTGAAGGACACCCCGATGCCAACGAGAGTCCAGAAGGCGAGCCACCTCAAACTCAGGGGACCCGGTAACCAACACCGGAGGAGGAGGTGGCAGTGAGCGACCAGGAAAGGGATTGCGGCGGACCGGTTTCAAAAGGGACACATGCACCACAGGATGAAATCGATAACGTTGAGGCAAAAGAAGACGTACAGCGATCGAACCAACCAAAGCAGTGACCAAAAAGGGACCAATAACACGAGGGCCGAGCTTGCGAGTGGGACAGGAAAGATGTAAAAAGCGAGTCGAAAGCCATACCTTCTGCCCGACGTGATAGACAGGGGAGGCAGAGCGGTGACGGTCGGCATAGGCTTTGTACGTAGCCTGGGCCGCCAGGAGGCTGTCTTGTGCCGCGGAGCAACAACGTTGTAACGACTGAAGCCGGTCGGTAACGCTAGGAACAGGTGTACCAGAGGGTAAATCGGGTAGGGGGGACAGATGATACCCATACAATAGAAAAAACTGTGAATAATGAGTGGAGTCGTGAAGGCGAGCGTTATACGAAAATTCTGCAGTACCCAATCAGATCAGCCCAGTCATCCTGGAGAAAAGTCGTATAACAACGAAGATAGGTCTCCAGGGACTGGTTAACCCTCTCTGTCTGCCCATTAGTGTGTGGATGGTGTGCAGTGGAGAGATCAATCTGTAGAAGTGAATTGTACGCCCCTATCGGACACGATCGATTCGGGTACCCCGTGAAGACGAAAAATCCCCTGGAGAAAAAGCGAGGCGGTCTGAGTCGCTGTGGGAAGGCCAGAAACCGGGATAAAATGGGCCATTTTCGTTAAACGATCTAACCATGATGGTAGAGAAACCCTGTGAAGGTGGTAGATCTACAATGAAATCTACAGTAACATGAGATCAGAGCCTCTCGGGGACCGGAAGAGGTTGTAAGAGACCTGTGGGCTTAGTGTGAGAAACTTTCATACGGGAGAGTAACGGGGCGATGCGGGCGAGTAACGGGGCGATGCAGGTGAGTAACGGGGCGATGCGGGCGAGTAACGGGGCGATGCGGGCGAGTAACGGGGCGATGCGGACGTGTAACGGGGCGATGCGGGCGAGTAACGGGGCGATGCGAGAGTAACGGGGCGATGCGGGAGAGTAACGAGACAATGCGGGCGAGTAACGGGCGATGCGGGCGAGTAACGGGGCGATGCGGGCGAGTAACGGGCGATGCGAGAGTAACGGGGCGATGCGAGAGTAACGGGGCGATGCGAGAGTAACGGGGCGATGCGAGAGTAACGGGGCGATGCGGGAGAGTAACGAGACAATGCGGGAGAGTAACGAGACAATGTGGGCGAGTAACGGGCGATGCGGGCGAGTAACGGGGCGATGCGGGCGAGTAACGGGGCGATGCGAGAGTAACGGGGCGATGCGGGAGAGTAACGAGACAATGCGGGAGAGTAACGAGACGATGCGGGAGAGTAACGAGACGATGCGGGAGAGTAACGAGACGATGCGGGAGAGTAACGGGGCGATGCGGGAGAGTAACGGGGCGATGCGGGAGAGTAACGAGACGATGCGGGAGAGTAACGAGACGATGCGGGAGAGTAACGGGGCGATGCGAGAGTAGGGGGCGATGCGGGAGAGTAACGAGACAATGCGGGAGAGTAACGAGACAATGCGGGAGAGTAACGAGACGATGCGGGAGAGTAACGGGGCAATGCGGGAGAGTAACGGGGCGATGCGGGAGAGTAACGGGGCCTCCATGGGTACAAATAGATAAGATGGACATTGGCCGGATAATACTCTGGGCAGTTGGCAAAGGGTTAACCTCTGAATCAATAAAACCTACATTTTCAATTCATAACTGATGTTTGCAAAGGGTTAAATGTCACGAGCTCCTGATCTCAGCCTGGATTTACATGGCGGCGTATTAAATAGCGCAGTCAATAGCCGGGACCTGGTTTTTGCCATTCTATTCAGTACTCGCTGTAAATCCACGTTGAGATCATTGTCCCAGCGATGTTTGTTTGTACACCCTTTGTACGCTCTGCAGGTGCTGTGGGGTACGCTCTGCAGGTGCTGTGGGGACGCTCTGCTCTGCAGGTGCTGTGGGGACACTCTGCAGGGTGTCGTGGGACGCTCTGCTCTGCAGGTGCTGTGGGACACTCTGCAGGTGCTGTGGGGACGCTCTGCAGGTGCTGGGGACGCTCTGCAGGTGCTGTGGGACGCTCTGCAGGTTGCTGTGGGGACGCTCTGCAGGTGCTGTGGGGACGCTCTGCAGGTGCTGTGGGGTACGCTCTGCAGGTGCTGTGGGGACGCTCTGCTCTGCAGGTGCTGTGGGGACACTCTGCAGGTGCTGTGGGACGCTCTGCAGGTGCTGTGGGACGCTCTGCAGGTGCTGTGGGACGCTCTGCAGGTGCTGTGGGGACGCTCTGCAGGTGCTGTGGGACGCTCTGCAGGTGCTGTGGGGTACGCTCTGCAGGTGCTGTGGGGACGCTCTGCTCTGCAGGTGCTGTGGGGACACTCTGCTCTGCAGGTGCTGTGGGGACACTCTGCTCTGCAGGTGCTGTGGGGACGCTCTGCAGGTGCTGTGGGGACGCTCTGCAGGTGCTGTGGGACGCTCTGCAGGTGCTGTGGGGTACGCTCTGCAGGTGCTGTGGGGACGCTCTGCTCTGCAGGTGCTGGGGACGCTCTGCTCTGCAGGTGCTGTGGGGACACTCTGCAGGTGCTGTGGGGACGCTCTGCTCTGCAGGTGCTGTGGGGACACTCTGCAGGTGCTGTGGGGACGCTCTGCAGGTGCTGTGGGGACGCTCTGCAGGTGCTGTGGACGCTCTGCAGGTGCTGTGGGGACGCTCTGCAGGTGCTGTGGGGACGCTCTGCAGGTGCTGTGGGTACGCTCTGCAGGTGCTGTGGGGACGCTCTGCTCTGCAGGTGCTGTGGGGACACTCTGCAGGTGCTGTGGGGACGCTCTGCAGGTGCTGTGGGGACGCTCTGCAGGTGCTGTGGGGACGCTCTGCAGGTGCTGTGGGGACGCTCTGCAGGTGCTGTGGGGACGCTCTGCAGGTGCTGTGGGGTACGCTCTGCAGGTGCTGTGGGGACGCTCTGCTCTGCAGGTGCTGTGGGGACACTCTGCTCTGCAGGTGCTGTGGGGAACTCTGCTCTGCAGGTGCTGTGGGGACGCTCTGCAGGTGCTGTTGGGGACGCTCTGCAGGTGCTGTGGGGACGCTCTGCAGGTGCTGTGGGGTACGCTCTGCAGGTGCTGTGGGGACGCTCTGCTCTGCAGGTGCTGTGGGGACGCTCTGCTCTGCAGGTGCTGTGGGGACACTCTGCAGGTGCTGTGGGGACGCTCTGCTCTGCAGGTGCTGTGGGGACACTCTGCAGGTGCTGTGGGACGCTCTGCAGGTGCTGTGGGGACGCTCTGCAGGTGCTGTGGGGACGCTCTGCAGGTGCTGTGGGGACGCTCTGCAGGTGCTGTGGGGTACGCTCTGCAGGTGCTGTGGGACGCTCTGCTCTGCAGGTGCTGTGGGGACACTCTGCAGGTGCTGTGGGGACGCTCTGCAGGTGCTGTGGGACGCTCTGCAGGTGCTGTGGGGACGCTCTGCAGGTGCTGTGGGACGCTCTGCAGGTGCTGTGGGGTACGCTCTGCAGGTGCTGTGGGGACGCTCTGCTCTGCAGGTGCTGTGGGGACACTCTGCTCTGCAGGTGCTGTGGGGACGCTCTGCAGGTGCTGTGGGGACGCTCTGCAGGTGCTGTGGGGTACGCTCTGCAGGTGCTGTGGGGGACGCTCTGCTCGGAAAGTGCTGTGGGGATGCTTTCCTCTGCAGGTGCTGTGGGGATGCTCTGCTCTGCAGGTGCTGTGGGGACGCTCTGCTCTGCATGTGCTGTGGGGACGCTCTGCAGGTGCTGTGGGGTGCTGTGGGGACGCTCTGCAGGCGCTGTGGGGACGCTCTGCAGGTGCTGTGGGGTACGCTCTGCAGGTGCTGTGGAGACGCTCTGCATGTGCTGTGGGGACGCTCTGCAGGTGCTGTGGGGACGCTCTGCAGGTGCTGTGGGGACGCTCCGCAGGTGCTGTGGGGACGCTCCGCTCTGCAGATGCTGTGGGGACACTCTGCTCTGCAGGTGCTGTGGGGACGCTCTGCTCTGCAAGTGCTGTGGGGATGCTTTGTTCTGCAGGTGCTGTGGGGACGCTCTGCTCTGCAGGTGCTGTGGGGACGCTCTGCTCTGCATGTGCTGTGGGGACGCTCTGCTCTGCATGTGCTGTGGGGACGCTCCGCTCTGCAGATGCTGTGGGGACGCTCTGCAGATGCTGTGGGAACACTCTGCTCTGCAGATGCTGTGGAGACGCTCTGCTCTCAAGGTGCTGTATGGACGCTCTGCAGATGCTGTGGGTACGCTCTGCTCTGCAGGTGCTGTGGGGACGCTCTGCAGATGCTGTGGGGACACTCTGCTCTGCAGATGCTGTGGGAATGCTCTGCAGATGCTGTGGGGACGCTCTGCAGATGCTGTGGGGACGCTCTGCAAGTGCTGTGGGGATGCTTTGCTCTGCAGGTGCTGTGGGGATGCTCTGCTCTGCAGGTGCTGTGGGGACGCTCTGCTCTGCAGGTGCTGTGGGGACGCTCTGCTCTGCAGGTGCTGTGGGGACGCTCTGCAGGTGCTGTGGGGACGCTCTGCAGGTGCTGTGGGGATGCTCTGCAAGTGCTGTGGGGATGCTCTGTTCTGCAGGTGCTGTGGGGACGCTCTGCTCTCGAGGTGATGTGTGGACGCTCTGCAGATGCTGTGGGGACACTCTGCTCTGCAGGTGCCGTGGGGACGCTCTGCAGGTGCTATAGGGACGCTCTGCTCGAGGTGCTGTGTGGACGCTCTGCAGGTGCTTTGGGGACGCTCCGCTCTGCAGGTGCTGTGGGGACGCTCCGCTCTGCAGATGCTGTGGGGACGCTCTGCAGGTGCTGTGGGAACACTCTGCTCTGCAGATGCTGTGGGAACACTCTGCTCTGCAGGTGCTGTGGAGACGCTCTGCTCTCAAGGTGCTGTATGGACGCTCTGCAGATGCTGTGGGTACGCTCTGCTCTGCAGGTGCTGTGGGGACGCTCTGCAGATGCTGTGGGGACACTCTGCTCTGCAGATGCTGTGGGGACGCTCTGCAGATGCTGTGGGGACGCTCTGCAGATGCTGTGGGGACGCTCTGCAGATGCTGTGGGGATGCTTTGCTCTGCAGGTGCTGTGGGGATGCTCTGCTCTGCAGGTGCTGTGGGGACGCTCTGCTCTGCAGGTGCTGTGGGGACGCTCTGCTCTGCAGGTGCTGTGGGGACGCTCTGCAGGTGCTGTGGGGATGCTCTGCAAGTGCTGTGGGGATGCTCTGTTCTGCAGGTGCTGTGGGGACGCTCTGCTCTCGAGGTGCTGTGTGGACGCTCTGCAGATGCTGTGGGGACACTCTGCTCTGCAGGTGCTGTGGGGACGCTCTGCAGGTGCTATGGGGACGCTCTGCTCTCGAGGTGCTGTGTGGACGCTCTGCAGGTGCTGTGGGGACACTCTGCAGGTGCTGTGGGGACGCTCTGCTCTGCAGGTGCGTGGGGACGCTCCGCTCTGCAGGTGCTGTGGGGACGCTCTGCAGGTGCTGTGGGGACGCTCTGCAGGTGCTGTGGGGACGCTCTGCTCGTGCTGTGGGGACGCTCTGCAGATGCTGTGGGAACACTCTGCTCTGCAGGTGCTGTGGGGACGCTCTGCTCGTGCTGTGGGACGCTCTGCAGGTGCTGTGGGGACGCTCTGCAGGTGCTGTGGGACGCTCTGCTCGTGCTGTGGGGACGCTCTGCTCTCAAGGTGCTGTGTGGACGCTCTGCAGATGCTGTGGGGACGCTCTGCTCTGCAGGTGCTGTGTGGACGCTCTGCTCTGCAGGTGCTGTGGGGACGCTCTGCTCTGCAGGTGCTGTGGGGACGCTCTGCTCTGCAGGTGCTGTGGGGACGCTCTGCTCTGCAGGTGCTGTGGGGACACTCTGCTCTGCAGGTGCTGTGGGACGCTCTGCAGTGCTGTGGGGACGCTCTGCTCTGCAGGTGCTGTGGGAACACTCTGCTCTGCAGGTGCTGTGTGGACGCTCTGCAGATGCTGTGGGTACGCTCTGCTCTGCAGTGCTGTGGGGACACTCTGCAGATGCTGTGGGAACACTCTGCTCTGCAGGTGCTGTGGACGCTCTGCAGGTGCTATGGGGATGCTCTGCTCTCAAGGTGCTGTGTGACGCTCTGCAGATGCTGTGGGGACGCTCTGCAGATGCTGTGGGGACGCTCTGCTCTGCAGATGCTGTGGGGACGCTCTGCTCTGCAGGTGCTGTGGGGACGCTCTGCAGGTGCTGTGGGGACGCTCTGCAGGTGCTGTGGGACGCTTGCAGGTGCTGTGGGGACGATCTGCAGGTGCTGTGGGGACGCTCTGCTCTGCAGGTGCTGTGGGGACGCTCTGCTCTGCAGGTGCTGTTGGGGACACTCTGCAGGTGCTGTGGGGACGCTCTGCAGGTGCTGTGGGGATGCTCTGCTCTGCAGGTGCTGTGGGGATGCTCTGCAGGTGCTGTGGGGATGCTCTGCTCTGCAGGTGCTGTGGGGACGCTCTGCTCTGCAGATGCTGTGGGGACGCTCTGCTCTGCAGATGCTGTGGGGACGCTCTGCTCTGCAGGTGCTGTGGGGACGCTCTGCAGGTGCTGTGGGGACGCTCTGCAGGTGCTGTGGGGTACGCTCTGCAGGTGCTGTGGGACGCTCTGCAGGTGCTGTGGGGTACGCTCTGCAGGTGCTGTGGGGACGCTCTGCAGGTGCTGTGGGGACGCTCTGCAGGTGCTGTGGGGACGCTCTGCAGGTGCTGTGGGGATGCTCTGCTCTGCAGGTGCTGTGGGGATGCTCTGCTCTGCAGATGCTGTGGGGACGCTCTGCTCTGCAGGTGCTGTGGGGACGCTCTGCTCTGCAGGTGCTGTGGGGACGCTCTGCTCTGCAGGTGCTGTGGGGACACTCTGCAGGTGCTGTGGGGACACTCTGCAGGTGCTGTGGGGACGCTCTGCAGGTGCTGTGGGGTACGCTCTGCAGGTGCTGTGGGGACGCTCTGCAGGTGCTGTGGAGACGCTCTGCAGGTGCTGTGGGGACGCTCTGCAGGTGCTGTGGGGACGCTCTGCAGGTGCTGTGGGGACGCTCTGCAGGTGCTGTGGGGACACTCTCCTCGGAAAGTGCTGTGGGGATGCTTTGCTCTGCAGGTGCTGTGGGGATGCTCTGCTCTGCAGGTGCTGTGTGGACGCTCTGCTCTGCAGGTGCTGTGGGAACACTCTGCTCTGCAGGTGCTGTGGGAACACTCTGCTCTGCAGGTGCTGTGGGAACGCTCTGCTCTGCAGATGCTGTGGGAACACTCTGCTCTGCAGGTGCTGTGGGGACGCTCTGCAGATGTTGTGGGTACGCTCTGCTCTGCAGGTGCTGTGGGGACGCTCTGCTCTCAAGGTGCTGTATGGACGCTCTGCAGATGCTGTGGGTACGCTCTGCTCTGCAGGTGCTGTGGGGACGCTCTGCAGATGCTGTGGGAACGCTCTGCAGATGCTGTGGGAACGCTCTGCTCTGCAGGTGCTGTGGGGACGCTCTGCAGGTGCTGTGGGGCGCTCTGCAGGTGCTGTGTGGACGCTCTGCAGTGCTGTGGGGACGCTCTGCTCTGCAGGTGCTGTGGGGACGCTTTGCTCTGCAGGTGCTGTGGGGACGCTCTGCAGATGCTGTGGGGACGCTCTGCTCTGCAGGTGCTGTGGGGACGCTCTGCAGGTGCTGTGGGGACGCTCTGCAGGTGCTGTGGGGACGCTCTGCAGGTGCTGTGGGGACGCTCTGCAGGTGCTGTGGGGACACTCTGCTCTGCAGGTGCTGTGGGGACGCTCTGCAGATGCTGTGGGAACGCTCTGCAGATGCTGTGGGAACGCTCTGCTCTGCAGGTGCTGTGGGGATGCTTTGCTCTGCAGGTGCTGTGGGGACGCTCTGCAGGTGCTGTGGGGACGCTCTGCTCTGCAAGTGCTGTGGGGACGCTTTGCTCTGCAGGTGCTGTGGGGACGCTCTGCAGATGCTGTGGGGACGCTCTGCTCTGCAGGTGCTGTGGGGACGCT
This sequence comes from Leptobrachium leishanense, assembly GCA_009667805.1. Taxonomy (NCBI): domain Eukaryota; kingdom Metazoa; phylum Chordata; class Amphibia; order Anura; family Megophryidae; genus Leptobrachium; species Leptobrachium leishanense. The sequence goes on along the minus strand of RXON01004348.1, from coordinate 135,719 downwards.
CTGCAGGTGCTGTGGGGACGCTCTGCAGGTGCTGTGGGGACGCTCTGCAGGTGCTGTGGGGACGCTCTGCAGGTGCTGTGGGGACACTCTGCTCTGCAGGTGCTGTGGGGACACTCTGCAGGTGCTGTGGGGACACTCTGCAGGTGCTGTGGGGACACTCTGCAGGTGCTGTGGGGACGCTCTGCAGGTGCTGTGGGGATGCTCTGCTCTGCAGGTGCTGTGGGGATGCTCTGCTCTGCAGATGCTGTGGGGACGCTCTGCTCTGCAGGTGCTGTGGGGACGCTCTGCTCTGCAGGTGCTGTGGGGACACTCTGCAGGTGCTGTGGGGACGCTCTGCTCTGCAGGTGCTGTGGGGACACTCTGCAGGTGCTGTGGGGACGCTCTGCAGGTGCTGTGGGGTACGCTCTGCAGGTGCTGTGGGGTACGCTCTGCAGGTGCTGTGGAGACGCTCTGCAGGTGCTGTGGAGACTCTCTGCAGGTGCTGTGGGGACACTCTGCAGGTGCTGTGGGGACGCTCTGCAGGTGCTGTGGGGACGCTCTGCAGGTGCTGTGGGGACGCTCTGCAGGTGCTGTGGGGATGCTCTGCTCTGCAGGTGCTGTGTGGACGCTCTGCTCTGCAGGTGCTGTGGGGACGCTCTGCAGGTGCTGTGGGGACGCTCTGCTCGGAAAGTGCTGTGGGGATGCTTTGCTCTGCAGGTGCTGTGGGGATGCTCTGCTCTGCAGGTGCTGTGGGGACGCTCTGCTCTGCAGGTGCTGTGGGGACGCTCTGCTCTGCAGGTGCTGTGGGGACGCTCTGCTCTGCAGATGCTGTGGGAACACTCTGCTCTGCAGGTGCTGTGGGGACGCTCTGCTCTCAAGGTGCTGTATGGACGCTCTGCAGATGCTGTGGGTACGCTCTGCTCTGCAGGTGCTGTGGGGACGCTCTGCAGATGCTGTGGGGACACTCTGCTCTGCAGGTGCTGTGGGGACGCTCTGCAGATGCTGTGGGAACGCTCTGCAGATGCTGTGGGAACGCTCTGCAGATGCTGGAGGGACGCTCTGCTCTGCAGATGCTGTGGGGACGCTCTGCAGGTGCTGTGGGGACGCTCTGCTCTGCAGGTGCTGTGGGGACGCTCTGCTCTGCAGGTGCTGTGGGGACGCTCTGCTCTGCAGGTGCTGTGGGGACGCTCTGCTCTGCAGGTGCTGTGGGGACGCTCTGCTCTGCAGGTGCTGTGGGGACGCTCTGCTCTGCAGGTGCTGTGGGACGCTCTGCTCTGCAGGTGCTGTGGGGACGCTCTGCTCTGCAGGTGCTGTGGGGACGCTCTGCTCTGCAGGTGCTGTGGGGACACTCTGCTCTGCAGGTGCTGTGGGGACACTCTGCTCTGCAGGTGCTGTGGGGACGCTCTGCAGGTACCGGAGTTGATTGTGCTGAGATATAGAGTGGTAAAATATTTCTTCTTACCTTTAAAGTCAGGGAGATGAGCAAAGGAATTTCCCAAACAGATCACGGCATCAAATCCAGATCCGGGGGGTGTGATTTCCCGGTCCAGAGACAGCCAGTTCCCTTCCTCAATCACTAATGGAGAGAGAGAGAGATTTCAGAGAGACAAGAATAGCCAGATTTCCCAAAATATAAGGGGACATGGTGACTTATTATAGGAGGCGTGCACTCTATAATAAGCTGAATTCTCTCTTCCTGATCCCTCAGCAGCAAAAGAAATAAAATCTGCCTAGCAACAGCAGGTATACCTGCATCCAATCAGAAATAAGCAGTACATTCTATGCTCCAATCCCTGGGCCGCTCAGGGTATATAAGGAAGTGGAAGGACATTTTTCTCTTGCATTTTGCGCGTTGCATTTAAAATGCAAGCGGCATGGTGAGCACCCGCATGGTGAGCACCCGCAGCGGCATGGCGAGCACCCACATGGTGAGCACCCGCAGCGGCATGGCGAGCACCCACATGGCGAGCACCCGCAGCGGCATGGCGAGCACCCGCAGCGGCATGGCGAGCACCCGCATGGCGAGCACCCGCAGCGGCATGGCGAGCACCCGCATGGTGAGCACCCGCAGCGGCATGGCGAGCACCCGCAGCGGCATGGCGAGCACCCGCATGGTGAGCACCCGCAGCGGCATGGCGAGCACCCGCAGCGGCATGGCGAGCACCCGCATGGTGAGCACCCGCAGCGGCATGGCGAGCACCCGCAGCGGCATGGCGAGCACCCGCATGGTGAGCACCCGCAGCGGCATGGCGAGCACCCACATGGTGAGCACCCGCAGCGGCATGGCGAGCACCCACATGGCGAGCACCCGCAGCGGCATGGCGAGCACCCGCAGCGGCATGGCGAGCACCCGCATGGCGAGCACCCGCAGCGGCATGGCGAGCACCCGCATGGTGAGCACCCGCAGCGGCATGGCGAGCACCCGCAGCGGCATGGAGAGCACCCGCAGCGGCATGGCGAGCACCCGCATGGCGAGCACCCGCAGCGGCATGGCGAGCACCCGCATGGCGAGCACCCGCAGCGGCATGGCGAGCACCCGCATGGTGAGCACCCGCAGCGGCATGGCGAGCACCCGCAGCGGCATGGCGAGCACCCGCATGGTGAGCACCCGCAGCGGCATGGCGAGCACCCGCAGCGGCATGGCGAGCACCCGCAGCGGCATGGCGAGCACCCGCATGGTGAGCACCCACAGCGCCATGGCTCATTTTTGTATGTGAAAAATGGACAATGTCTGCCTTGAAACAAAATTCCTCTTTCTTTTTTTTGTTCAAATATTATTAGGCCAGACTCTGGTCTTTTTAATGACTCCTTCCAAAACCTTGGGGGGGGGATGGAGGACACCAGCCTCTCCTCACAGCTGGGCAGCAGCTTGTGTTTTAGATGGAACAATGCAAAATAAACACACTGAGCCACCATCTCCAAATTTGCTCCCAGCGTGGGAAAGGAGTAGGAGAGTTAATTATGCCACAAGACACGGAGGCGAGTATTATGCTATCTTTTCTTTACTTAAGCCGATAGCAGCAAAGAACAATCTCTCAAATACCACAATAAAATACATATAACAGTAATGGTACAGTCCAGTCCTTTCTTGACCAATAATCGTGCAGACTGCTCTATAAATCCTCTGGTAACCCTTGGCCACTCCTCTTTTCTTTGCTGCTTGCCGAGGAAAGATAAGTACTGGCAGCAACTAAATAAAGTTTATTTGCATTTCTTGATGATTTAATTTGTTTTGGAGTATATTCTACTTTACACACATTTTGTCTCCACATTCATTTATTTGTGTGTAGTTACTTTGCATCAAAGTGATGTTTTTATTGAAGAAGGGTTTTGTATGTTTATGGTTTATTTTGCCAGGTGTTATATTGCCTTATATGCGGTTTTTGTTTGCCCTGCTGCAGTGTGTATTTCTCCGGGGAGACGAGTCTGACTCTCCGGTGGTTACTAGCGCGTTTCTGCGCCTTCCCCGTAAGTTCGTTATCGGGGGAGCCACGGCTTTCGCGCCATTAAGCCTCTAAGGTAAAGATCGCAGAGCGCGCATGCCCGTTTCGTCGCGGTCTGTTACCTCAGGGACGTTCAGCGTCGTTTATACGCGGCAAGTGTATTTTCTCTTGGGAATTTCATTTTAATAGGATTTATAATGTCCAATCCGGCCCGATCTTCTCCCCCTGGGGTTTTAGTTCCTGTACCACACAATAACAATCCGGCAGATGCGCTTATAGCCGCTCTGTCAGCTTTCTCTTCCAATTTAGAAAACACCATGGTCAGGGTGCTTGATAATCACTCGGCCAGGAGATCAGCTATGAATACCCCAGCCTCAGACAGATATTTATCCATTGAATCTGTCCCTGATGAAGAGTCCCTGGGACTTCAAGAGAGGGAGAAGAGCGACTCCCGAAAAATACAGCTTATTCTGCTTCCCTAAGCAAAGCTGTGAGGTGTGGATGCTTTAGACTAGCTGTCTGTATTTGACCAGTACTCACACTATGAAGTTCAGCAGATAGCTTCAACTCCGCAAAACTGACACGTAGAAAGATGAATGCAGTTGAAGAGTTTAATGATCAGACTGACAATCTTGTTAGTGTACAGCTATTACAGGTAAAAAGTCATTAGTTTTGTCCAGCAGTGAGAACAGAATGGCTGCTATGTAACCAGGAAGTAACTAAGAACACACTGAGCAAAGAGGTGGGAAAGTAGCCGATACAGAAAAGCTAGGGAAACCCAGAAGGGACAAAATAGCTATGAAATCAAAAGCATGTGAGCAGCAAAGGCAGATTCAACACAAAACAGAAAAATATACAATAAATCCTAAATCATGGAGCGTGACACTCCCTGTCTGAAATCTTTAGATTTAAAATAAACTAACAATAACTTTAAATGTCCTCCTGGAAACCCAATGCGGAGACCTGAAAAACAAAGGTAAAGCATTCAACAAGACACTTTATAGTCGGTAAGTCGACAGTCTTAAACGTAGGCCATAGTTCCAGATGCGAGGAGTAGTTTAACAAGTTAACCCATCTTCGTGCTGGGGAAGCCGCTCCAGGCCAAACTCCCACCAACACAATTGTAATCCAATTGGCTGTATGTGAAAGACTTCAGAAAAACCACACGCTTCCCCCTGTGGCGTCCATTGAGGAGTATAAGTACAGGCCCAGGAGTGATGGAGGAGCGCAGGTTGCGTTTGTCCTGGCTGAAAGGCTTCTTGCCATGGCTTAACAGCTTCCTTGGAACATCTTCAGTAGGATAATAGTGAGGCATTTTACGCAGTTTGACTACACGTGTGCCGCCATTCTTCTCCCCACCGACTGTCTTTGACACGGCAGCTCTAGCCTTCTCCCTTTTCTTTCTTTCACTCTTTGGTTCTGGGGCTTTGTACTTGCACTTGTAGAGGGCCTTCCTGGCAGAACTGGAACATTTCCCGATTTTGCTAACCAGCACTGGATTCTGGCTGGCATGGAGCCAGTTCATCTTCTTCACAGCCTCGGTTTTCTTCTTCAAGGTGCTCTTTAAAGAGCAAATCGAGCAGCTGCTTGCTGTGGATTGTTAGGTAACTTTTCTCTAGGCGTACGAGAGGGTAAGGGTGCTACCCTGCTATTGGCATCATCCTGAGCGAATTCTTTATCCATCATCTTGAGGAATTCCCTGTCTTCTCTTGCCAGTGCCAGTTTGTGGTCATCATTGGTAAAATTGAACACTGTGGCTCCAAAGGTGTTATCCCAGGACTGAAAGACATTTAATTTATCTTGGTCGTCATGCTGCTATTCGTTGCTCTTCAATTTCTCCTTCACTCTGTAATGGTGTGGGCACGGTTCAAGATAGGTGTTGTGACCATTTGGCAAGATATGTGTTCTGTAGGAAGCAATCTTGGTAGGCACCTTCATTTCCTTTATACAAACATTGCCTATGATAACCCAACCTAGATCAAGGCGTTGAGCGAATGGAGCATCATGTGGACCATTAATTTGTTGCCGTACCTTATGTACTCTGAGGATATCTCTGCCCAGGAGAATTAGGATATCTGCATTCTTGTCAAGGGCTGGTATTTCGTTAGCTATAGCCTTCAGATGAGGATGGTGTAGGGCAGCTTCTGGTGTAGGGATCTCTTGCTTGTTAGATGGGATCTGGTTGCACTCGAGAAGTGTGGGTAATTCCAGATTGCCACCAAGAAGGCTACTACGAATCCGCTGGCTCTTCTTCCAGAGACCTCTGTAATGCCACTACATGTACCTAAAGTATAAGGGTAGGAATCTCCTTTTATGTTGAAAAGATCAAAGAGTTCTGTTCTTGCGAGCGACCGATTGCTCTGATCGTCCAGGATGGCGTATACTTTAACAGACTTTCCTGGGTGATCCTTGTGATATATGTTAACTAAGCATATTTTAGCACAAGACTTGTCGCATAGATCTTCACCGCATACTACTGTACAAGAAGAGGACACTATGGTAACTTCCCGATCTGTAGTTTCCCCGTCGTGCATTAACACAGGAGGGGAGTCTCTTGACGTTGCAGGCATGTACTGAGATGGATGTAACGCCTGCACATTGTGGCGGAATGCGTGTTGTCCGCCTGCGGGTGTGCTCCAATCTGCTCCCCACACTGCGCTTACCGCCGGCCCGACTACCGAGTGACACGGCACTCGGCGTCTCGTGCGACCTGGAGTGACCCTGGGGAGGGGTTGGCGGGCCGTGGAAAGGGACCCCGGAGTGAGACCAGCCCGACCACCAAGTGACACGGCACTCGGCGTCTCGAGCAGCTGGCCTACTGACCTTGTTGGAGAATGGATCGTTTGCGGAACGGCCGTTCGGATGAAGGAATCGGATTTCCTTCGGGTGGGGTTCGGAACTCCTTTGATTATTAATCGGATCTCCGTCGATCGTATGTAGCGCTCGATGTACCGAAACGGTAGACGCGCCGCGGTTTCGGATCGGCAAACGGGATCGAAGAGTAGCCGTTCGTTCGATCTGGTCGAAGCACGTCCGATGCACCCCTGTTCTGATCCGGGATGCAGACACAGGGTGGTCGGATCGTACCTCGATCGGGAATAACGGACACTGAAGACCACGCGGGATCTCAGCGGTATAGACGTCAGTAAAGGACACCAGGCGGAGCTGTATGTACTAGATGAACTGGCTTTATTTTTACACTTCACATATATTTATCAACAATCACACAGAGTCAGCACAATGGAAATCCCTGCCCGCCCCCACAAGTCTCATTGGCCCTCGCTGGAAGGAGGCACCCGGGTCCCGATTCGTATTGGCGGTTACGAATCGGGGTGTTGCCGATTCGCAACCGGATGGTCCGAATCGGCCATTTTACGATTCGACCGGATGGTCCGAATCGGCCATTTTCCGATCCGATCGGATCCACGAGGCGCTGGGAAAATGGCGGCGAGCAAGGCACACAATGGAATTACACACATTTCACAAAACACATACGGGGACACTTTTATTACACCACACAATGAAACCACATCTAAATAAAATAACACACGGAATTCCGCTGGTGCAACGGCACCTAAGAGTCTGGAGGGATCGAAACGTCCCAAAGGACCGCCCCTGGCTGAGGGTGCTGGGCCATTCCGTGACACTCCTCCCCCTTCCCAAAGTCCGACGCACCCGGTTGGACCCCAACGGGTCGTACCGGGGAAGTCGGTGCTCCCGAATCCCCCGGTTCCCGGGCCGACTGCCGCGATAACCCATCAGCATTACCGTTTTGCGACCCGGGCCGGTATTGAATGGTGAAGTTAAAGGGTTGGAGAGCCAGGCTCCACCGCAACAGGCGGCCATTTTCCCCCGCCACTCGGTTGAGCCACACCAGGGGGTTATGGTCGGTCATCACGGTGAAGGACCGACCGTAGACATAGGGTTGGAGCTTTCGTAGGGCCCAGACCAAGGCCAGGCACTCCTTCTCCACCGCAGCATACCCCACCTCCCGCGGTAAAAGCTTCCTGCTGATGAACGCCACCGGATGATCCCCCCCGTCGTCCCCCACTTGACTTAGGACAGCTCCCAGTCCGAACATTGAAGCGTCTGTATGGACAACAAAACGTTTGTTATAGTTGGGAGCTGCCAGCAGGGGAGCTTGGGTCAGGGCGGCCTTCAGTTGTTGGAAGGCCTGTTCACACTCTGGGGACCACAGGACTTGGCGGGGCAGGGATTTCTTCGTCAAGTCGGTCAGGGGCTTGGCCAGGTCACTGTAATGGGGCACAAACTTCCTGTAGTACCCCGCGGTGCCCAGGAAGGCGAGGACCTGGGTCTTGGTCACAGGGGTGGGCCAGTCTAAGATGGCTTCTACCTTGGCGGGCTCTGGTCGTTGTATCCCACAACCCACCCGGTGGCCCAGGTACTGCACTTCGGCCATCCCCACCTTGCATTTCTCGGGCTTAAGGGTCAGGTTGGCGTCCCTAATCCGGCCCAAGACTGTCCCTACGTGGTCAAGGTGTTCCTCCCAGGTCTGGCTATAGATGGCTATGTCATCCAGGTATGCGCAAGCGAACCCCTGGAGGCCATCGAGGAGGCGATCGATTAACCGCTGGAAGGTAGCAGGGGCGTTCTTCATCCCGAACGGCATGACCCGAAATTGGTACAAACCGAACGGGGTGATGAAAGCCGACTTCGGGGTCGCCTCCTCGGCAAGGGGAATCTGCCAGTACCCCTTGCACAGATCGACCGTGGTCAGAAAATTACCCCGGGCGATCTGATCTAGCAGCTCGTCGACTCGGGGCATGGGATAAGCGTCTGTAATGGTACAGTCGTTTAACCGCCGATAGTCGACGCAGAACCTGGTGGTACCGTCTTTCTTGGGAACCAAGACCACGGGCGACGCCCATGGACTGGCCGACGGTTCAATGACCCCCAGCTCCAGCATCTCCCGGATCTCGGCCCGCATGGGTTCGCGGACCGCTTCCGGGAGTCGGTATGCGGGCTGCCGGAGGGGTCTCTGACCAGGGGTGTCCACTTGATGAATGGCCTGATCAGTGTATCCCGGGAGGGCCGAGAAAATCCCCCGGTGGTCGTAGAGCAACTGCCGCGCCTGCGCCTGCTTTTCGGGCCCTAACTCCTCCCCCAGCTGCACCTGATCTACCCCTGAAGGCTGCTTGGCTATCCCGGGAAGTTCTACTAAAGGGAATGGTTCAGTCTCCTCGGTAGCCGGCACGCATATTGCATCCACCGTTTCCGGGCGTTCATGGTAGGCCTTCAGCATGTTAACGTGGAACGTCCGCTGGATTCTGGTGTCTGCGCAGCTGACAACCACATAGGTGGTATCCCCCAGTTGGGTTACCACCCTGTAGGGGCCTTGCCAGGCCGCCTGCAGCTTGTTCTGCCGCTGTGGCTTCAACACCAGAACCTTCTGCCCCACGAGGAACGAGCGACTGCAAGCAGCGCGGTCGTACCACGTCTTCTGCTGAGCCTGGGCCGTTTCCATGTTCCCTTGTACGAACCCCGCGAGTTCTGCCAAGCGCTCCCGGAGCTTCAAAACATAACTCAGTACAGGAACCCCATCTTCCTCCTGTTCCCCCTCCCACTGAGCCCTAACCAAATCTAGGGGCCCCCTCACCTGGCGCCCATACAACAGCTCAAAGGGAGAATATCCGGTGGATTCCTGAGGAACCTCCCGGTAGGCGAACAGTAAGTGGGGTAGATACTTCTCCCAATCCTTCCCTTCGTGCGCGAAGGCCCGGATGAGCTGTTTCAGGGTTCCATTAAACCGCTCGCACAGCCCGTTTGTCTGGGGGTGATATGGGGCGCTGTGAAGCGCCTTAACACCACAGAGACGCCAGAGCTGCTGGGTGAGCTCAGCGGTGAACTGGGTACCCTGATCGGACAGGATTTCCCGGGGAAACCCCACCCTCGTGAACACCCGTAGGAGAGCGTCCGCTACGGTGTCTGCCTGGATGTTGGCCAAGGCCACAGCCTCGGGGTACTGGGTGGCATAGTCCACTACGGTGAGTATGTACCTCTTACCGGTGGCACTGGGGCGTGGCAAAGGCCCGATGATGTCGACCGCCACCCGGCTAAAGGGCTCCTGAATGATGGGCATGGGGTGCAGTGGCGCTTTCGGGTGGTCCCCGGTCTTCCCGGTCTTTTGGCAGACCGGACAGGTGCGGCAGTACTCTCGGGTGTCTTCACTGAGGCGGGGCCAGAAGAATGCGCGCGCCAACCGGTGTCGAGTCTTCTTCTGCCCCAGGTGACCAGCAAGGGGAATATCGTGGGCCAGGCGCAGGAGTTCCGGTCTAGGCCCTGGGGTACTACCATCTGTTTATGCGGAACCTGCTGCTTCTTGGACCCCTCCCTCGCGGTGTACCTGTAGAGAAGCCCATCCTCCCACTCTATGCTATCGGTCCTCTTGCCGACCAGGCCCTGGCCGGCCCGATCCCGGTAGCACTGTAGCGTGGGATCGGTCTGGGTTTGGTGTCGGAGCGTCTCCGGGGAGCTCCACGGGGAAGGGGGGGGGGGGTCGGGATTCGTCTGGGTTTGGGAGGTCGGGGAGGTTTTGGTTGGGATCTCACCTGGGTCCCGATCGGAGTGCCCCTGCTGTGGCGTTGGCTCTGTTGCCGGGTGGTCACTGGAGCGGCCGCATCTGTGGAGTAAGCGGAGACCAGCCGTCCCAGGTCGTTGCCGAGAAGAACTTCGGCCGGCAATTGGTCTAACAACCCCACCCTCACCACTTTCTCCCCGGACCCCCAGTCTAGGTGGACACGTGCCGTCCCGAGCCGAAGAACCTTCCCTCCGGCCACCCGCACCGCGACGGTGCTGTGCAATCGATCGTTCCGCTGAATCAAATGGGGTCGTACCAGGGTGATGGTAGCCCCGGAGTCCCGGAGCCCCTCAGTGGCTCGCCCGTTTATCCACACCGCCTGACGATGATGATGGCGGTTGTCGGCCGAGGCGGCTTGCACCGGGTCTGCCTTGTGTAGCCGTTCCCATTCTTCCGGGGAATCCGGCCACGGGGCTTCGGCGTCGTAGCAATGGGCTGACGGCGAGGGTCTGGCGGGGGGTCGCGACATGGCCGGTCGGGGCAGTTCTGTCGGTAGTGCCCCTCTTGGTCGCATCCGTAGCAACGGACGTTTGCCAAGGTGTTGGGCCGACTTGTGGGTCGTGCTGCAGGCGACCGAACTGCCGGTGCTGGAGGTGGAGGGGCGTGTAGAGCGGGACGGAAGGGCAGGGATCGCTCACCCCCGGTAACCTTCCGGGTGTCAGCGTACTCATCCGCCCAGACAGCTGCTTGCTGCACCGTTTGAGGCTTCTTGTCCCGCACCCACTCACGGATGGCTGAGGGGGTGTGCTCAAAGAACTGCTCGAGCAGCAGCAGCTGGGTGATGTCGTCCACCGTCTCCGCTTTACTACCCAGGAACCAGGTACGCAGGTCCCGCTGCAACCGGTGAGCCCACTCGACGTGAGTAGCGCCATTGGGCCGGCGGGACTTTCTGAATTTCGCCCGGCTGGCTTCCGGAGTGACAGCACAGCCGGTCAATAACGCTTGCTTAACATGGGCGTAGTTGGTGGCCTCCTCGTCCGGTACAGTGCGGTAGGCCTCAGCTGCCCGACCGGTCAGTTTGCACGCCAGGATCCTAACCCAGTCAGCGCGGTGTACCTCGTGCACTTGGCACAGGCGTTCGAAGTCCTAGAGGTAACTCTCAATCTCGTCCTCCGTCTCCCGGAAGTCCTTGAACGCCTGGAAAGGCACTTTACGGCCGGTGGAACGGTCCGGATGAGGGCTGATGTCCCGTTGGCTCCGCACCTCAGCCAGCCGTAGCTCGTGGTCGCGCTCCTTTTTCCACTCCTCGCGCTCCTTGTCCCGCTCCTCTTCCTGACGGATCTCTCGGATCACGTTCTGCATGGCAGCCTCCGATGGGGCCGCTCCGTAGAGGGCGGCCCGCTGCCGCACCTTTTGGTCAAAAGCGCTTTCATCGGACTCGGCGGGGACAGGTACGGGTGCGATGACAGGGAGTACCACCGTCGGTGCCGCCCCTTGGTCTAACCTCTGCAGTTCTTCAATCAAAGCGTCCCGGCTTTTGGAGCCCGGGGTGCCTCCCCGATTCTCCAACATGCCACGCAGGACGTCCCGCTTGTAGGCGCTGTACTCGGCCATGGTAAGGGTCTCCTTGGGGTTTGCAGAGAGCTATCCCACCACTGCCACCAGTGTGGCGGAATGCGTGTTGTCCGCCTGCGGGTGTGCTCCAATCTGCTCCCCCCACTGCGCTTACCGCCGGCCCGACTACCGAGTGACACGGCACTCGGCGTCTCGTGCGACCTGGAGTGACCCTGGGGAGGGGTTGGCGGGCCGTGGAAGGGGACCCCTGAGTGAGACCAGCCCGACCACCAAGTGACACGGCACTCGGCGTCTCGAGCAGCTGGCCTACTGACCTTGTTGGAGAATGGATCGTTTGCGGAACGGCCGTTCGGATGAAGGAATCGGATTTCCTTCGGGTGGGGTTCGGAACTCCTTCGATTATTAATCGGATCTCCGTCGATCGTATGTAGCGCTCGATGTACCGAAGCGCGGTAGACGCGCCGCGGTTTCGGATCGGCAAACGGGATCGAAGAGTAGCCGTTCGTTCGATCTGGTCGAAGCACGTCCGATGCACCCCTGTTCTGATCCGGGATGCAGACACAGGGTGGTCGGATCGTACCTCGATCGGGGATAACGTACCCTGAAGACCACGCGGGATCTCAGCGGTATAGACGTCAGTAAAGGACACCAGACGGAGCTGTATGTACTAGATGAACTGGCTTTATTTTTACACTTCACATATATTTATCAACAATCACACAGAGTCAGAACAATGGAATCCCTGCCCGCCCCCACAAGTCTCATTGGCCCTCGCTGGAAGGAGGCACCCGGGTCCCGATTCGTATTGGCGGTTACGAATCGGGGTGTTGCCGATTCGCAACCGGATGGTCCGAATCGGCCATTTTCCGATCCGATCGGATCCACGAGGCGCTGGGAAAATGGCGGCGAGCAAGGCACACAATGGAATTACACACATTTCACAAAACACATACGGGGACACTTTTATTACACCACACAATGAAACCACATCTAAATAAAATAACACACGGAATTCCGCTGGTGCAACGGCGCCTAAGAGTCTGGAGGGATCGAAACGTCCCAAAGGACCGCCCCTGGCTGAGGGTGCTGGGCCATTCCGTGACACACATGATCCACACTATCGAATTCTATGCACTTGATAGGAAATTTGCAGTCTTTGGCAAAGTGCTCAGTAGAAGCACAAAATCTGAAACCTACACCATATGCCTTTAGGAGCTCCTTGCGTTCTTGGAGTGGTTTCTTTCTAAAGCCAATGCACTTTCTGAGGGGATGTGGCTTCTTACGAATAGAACAAAGGCAGTAAGGATTCTCAATCTTTTCACCTTGTTTGCACTCGTCAGGAATTGAGGTAGGAGGGGGAAGGACATTAGTCTTCTTCGATGATACTGGACCCCTGCTGCCTTTGTGGTTAAAGTGCGAGCTGTCGGACATCTGAGGAAGGAAGCCTGAAGTGTGGAACTTGTAGGAAAAACTGGGGTCATTCTTTGTTTCTGCAATGTCCCTTGTGGAAAGGAGATATGGTTCACTCTTTTATACTTTGCCCCAAGTGCAGTCCATTTTTCCAGGATATTGTATGGCAGCTTGAAAACTATTGGGTTTACCCCACAAGCAGTGTCCAGATAGCTGAGGCCAGGTAGGAAAGTGTCTGTCTTGGCCAGCTGCAGCTTCCAGAGAAGGTCACTGAGTTCCAAGTATTTCTGATTATCCTTGCCGGAAATCTTTGGGAAACAGTACAGGCGATTCAACAGAGCGTTCTCTATGGCTTCAGGGCTGCCGTAGCTTTCATCAAGTCTTTGCCAAGCAGCGTCGAGCCCGACGTTGGATTATTGATGTGGACGGCTCTGAGTCTCTTGACACGTTCTGTAGACTGTGGACCAAGCCATCTGATCAGCAGGTCCAGTTCCTCAGCAGGAGTAATGCCAAGATCACCAATTGCAGTTCTGAAGGCACCCTTCCAGCTTCTGTAGTTTTCAGGTTGGTCATCAAAGTTCGAAAGACTTGTCTTGGTGAGTTCACGGCAAGCCATGTATCTAGCTCAGACATGTCTGTCTTTTTTTTTTCTCTGACTGTGGGCAGGGAAATTAAGTTTGAAAGGTGTTTGCTGTATTCTGATTAAGCGACATAGGGTAGTATGCGGTTGCATCTGTATTTAGCCCTGGAGTCGGTTTAACGTCCATATACTCAGGCAGGCATGGTTTTATACAGTGGCAAGAAAAAGTATGTGAACCCTTTGGGATTACGTGGAGTTTTGCATGAATTGGTCATAAAATGTGCTCTGATCTTCATCTAAGTCACAACAATTTGAAAAACACAGTCTGCTTAAAATAATACAACACAAACATTATATGTTTTCATGTTTTTATTGAACAGAACATGTAAACATTCACAGTGCAGGGTGGAAAAAGTATGTGAACCTTTGGACTTAATAACTGGTTGACCCTCCTTTGGCAGCAATAACCTCAACCAAACGTTTCCTGTAGTTGCAGATCAGACCTGCACAACGATCTGGAGTAATTTTGGACCACTCCTCTTCACAAAACTGTTTAGCAATATTCAGTGTAGCAATATTCTTGGGATGTCTGGTGTGAATCGCTCTAAGGTTTCAATCGGGTTGAGGTCAGGACTCTGACTGGGCCACTCCAGAAGGCGTATTTTGTTTTGTTGAAGCCATTCTTTTGTTGAATTACTTGTATGCTTTGGGTCATTGTCCTGTTGCATCACCCATCCTCTGCGGAGCTTCAGTTGGCGGACAGATGGTCTTACGTTTTCCTGCAAAATGTATTGATAAACTCTGGAATTAATTTTTCCATCAATGACAACAATCCGTCCAGGCCCTGAGGCAGCAAAGCAGCCCCAAACCATGATGCTCCCTCCGCCATGTTTTACAGTGGGGATGAGGTTTTGATGCTGGTGTGCTGTAGCTTTTTTTCTCCACACATAGTGTTGTGTGTTTTTTCCAAACAATTCAATTTTGGTTTCATCTGTCCACAGAATATTTTGCCAGTAGTGCTGTGGAACATCTTCGTGCTCTTTTGCAAACTTCAAACGTGCTGAAATATTCTTTTTGGACAGCAATGGCTTCCTCCATGGTGTCCTCCCATATACTCCATTCTTGTTTAATGTTTTCCTTATTGTAGATGTGTCAACAAAAATGTTAGCATGTGCCAGAGATTTCTGTAAGTCTTTAGCTGACACTCTAGGATTCTTCTTTACCTCATTAAGCATACTGCGCTGTGCTCTTGCAGTCATCTTTACATGATGACCACGCCTAGGGAGAGTAGCAACAGTGCTGAACTTTCTCCATTTGTAGACAGTCGGTCTTACCGTGGACACATGAACATCAAGGCTTTTGGAGATACTTTTGTAACCCTTTCCAGCTTCATGCAAGTCAATAATTCTTGATCGTAGGTCTTCTGAGAGCTCTTTTCTGCGAGGCATGGTTCACATCAGGCAGTGCTCCTTGAAACCAGTAAACCCAAAACTGGTGTGTGTTTTTAAAGGGCAGGACAGCTTTCAGCAACACATCCAATAATATCACACTGATTGGACTCAAGGTTGGCTCACTCCTGGCTCCAATTAGCTCTTGGAGAAGTCATTAGGCTAGAGGTTCACCCTGCACTGTGAATGTTTACATGTTATGTTCAATAAACACATGAAAACATATGTTTGTGTTGTATTATTTTAAGCAGACTGTGTTTTTCAAATTGTTGTGACTTAGATGAAGATCAGAGCACATTTTATGACCAATTCATGCAAAACTCCACGTAATCCCAAAGGGTTCACATACTTTTTCTTGCAACTGTAGCTGTATGGTTGCTAGGATTTTGATGAATTGCTGGAGGGTAGATTTGCATCTGAGAGTTAATGCATTGGGATTGCTGTTGCACTAGGGCGTGTGAAGAAAGCTCAAGGTCATTAGCTAGTAGAGTATTGTATTGACCTTGGATGCAGGGTACTGCTACAGAGTCTTTTCCCTGTTTTGGAAGGTTGTCACAACTGTCAGGAACATTTGATGTTATGAGAGATTCACTGTATTGCTTTAGTACATAGTCTCTGCTGCGCTTAACGGAATCTTCCGTATCCACGTTGCATAAGCTGGTGCTGTCTCTTTCACTTTCCCCAGCAGCTTGTTCTAGAATTTTTAATGTTGCTACAGCTGTGGCATGTTTGCATGGTTTCTCTAGGGCTTCTATTTACCCTCTTTTGCGAGCTTCTTCCGTTTCTATAGCTGCTTTCTTGCGAGCAGCGTCCATTTCTGCTTTTTTGCTAGCGACGACCATTTCCAACTCTGCTTTCCTTTTTGCAAAGGCTGCCTGTATCTTCGTAGTCTCAGCTTTCGCCCGGGCTTGGATAAGCTGCAGACTAATTGATGAACTCTTTGAATATTGTAAGGATTTTGACCTTGAGATATGTGAGCCATTTTAATACTTGCTAGATGCTGAAATGTGAGAAGCAGTCTCTTGGAGCTGGGAAATTCTCTCTTCCGCCTTTACTCTGGCCTGATGTACCAAGTTGTCTCTTTCCGCATTAAGACATTTTAATTCATCTATTTCTTGTAGCCTGTTCAGAATTTATCTTCTCTAAATTAGAGACATAAATGTGACAGTGGGCAAGATATTGAGCATGAGCTGTAGAAAGCTGTCCTAATATTTCTTTTAGTTTGGAAGCGTCACAAATAGGTTGTGTGATGGTGGAGACATAACTCATCACCTGTTCCCAAAGCCATGACAATTGCTGTGATTTCTCATAGTTTATATCCATAAGTGTTTCAGTAATCTTCCATGTAGGTTTTGTATTGCGTTTGCTTCTGATTGGATTTATTTTCATTACTTCCACATCTGAAACAAGCTGTATTTCCTGTGGTGTTAGAGAGTTTCTTCTGTCTGCCATGTTTACACAGATGAGAAGAATTAGAAAAGAGCAGCAGAGTAGCTGTGGTTAACAGGCACTGTCTGTGGGAGGCAGCAGTATCTGCTCTCTGGTTACTAAAGGCTGTATACTAGTGCTGGCTGCTGTAAAGCCTTTTTTACTGCTGGTTTAGCTGCGTACTTCTGCTGCAGCTGCTGTTAATGTCTTTTACTATTGCTAGCAGTTGTCTTTTCACTAACAGCAGTAATGCTAGACAGTATTGACTTTTTACTATTCTGCTTCCCTAAGCAAAGCTGTGAGGTGTGGATGCTTTAGACTAGCGAAGTCTGTATTTAACAAGTACTCACACTATGACGTTCAGCAGATAGCTTCAACTCAGCAAAACTGACACGTAGAAAGATGAATCCAGTTGAAGAGTTTAATGTTCAGACTGACAATCTTGTTAGTGTACAGATAAGCAGGTAAAAAGTCATTAATTTTGTCTAGCAGTGAGAACAGAATGGCTGCTATGCTAACCAGAAAGTACCTAAGAACACACTGAGCAAAGAGGTGGGAAACTAGCTGATACAGAAAAGCTAGGGAAACCCAGAAGGGTCAAAATAGCCATGAAATCAAAAGCATGTGAGCAGCAAAGGCAGATTCAACACCAATCAGAAAAATATAAAATAAATCCTAAATCAAAAAAACGTACGGTATCCCGTATATCTCATGACGTTCCACAGCATAACAGTGTGACTAAAAAAAGGGGCCAAATAACCCAGGCCACCATAAGAAAATGGAAACGCGCCAGAGGAGAAAATACTACTGCTAGTTCCTCGATGATTTTTCTGAGGAAGATGTTTCAGAATATGAGGTGAGCTCAGATCCGGATTATACTCCGTTCCATCTGAGTTTTCGGACTCAATTTCTTCCCCAGACTCAAATACTGCTCAGAAGCCAGCTTCTGATTTGGTGCACACTCTGGGCAATTCTATGTTCGTGCTGGAGCAGTTGAAACACCCACGATCAACAGTGGGCGGACAGAGTGGACACCCATAGAGCATGTGGTTCATTATATTGAACAGCGTATTCGTACGCCTATGGACAAAAAGACACGCAATAATCTGAGGGCTGAGTGCCCAGCCCCAACTCTGGCACATAAACTGCATTTGGTTCCAGAATTGGATCCAAAGATTATAGAAATGTTACAGTAGACGAATTGGTCACCAAAGAGAGGAGTCGAGGCCACCTTAAAAAGGTGTGCCACGACAAATGATTTGATTTCCTAGGTCCTTTGACCAAATTGATGGACTCCATATAGAGCAATCTTCTCACAAACGAGAAGCCTAATCTATTTGAGTACAGAGGCTGGGTGCATAGAATGATATGCGTGTTCGGAAATATTAATTCGACTATCAAGCAAAAGGAGATGCTCAATACTCCTAAAAGTTGATCCCAAATTGGCAACTTAGGCACATAACGAGCCTGGACATTCGGCCGAGAATCTTCTATTTGGGAATGGCATATTTAAAGAAATGACAGAATATTCAGGGTCTTTCTCTACTGTTAAGAAGGTCAGAGCCAACATTCGGAAAGCCTTTCCAAGCAGGGTTTTCGATAGGGCCGGGAAAAGCAGGGGCTGTTTTCCTGGCCGTACCCCCTATTCTACATCCAGAGGCTCCTTTGGATCTTCACATTCAGAGGGTGCCAAGAATCCTTACATTTACCAACAAAGAGCCAGATTCCCTCGACATCGCGGTTCCAGGGGTCCAAGGAGATCGGGATCATTTGGGGAGTATGGGGTTACTCCAACATTCTTCCCCAGGAGAGGTGGGGGGGCAGAGTATCAGCTTTTTTCCACTATTGGAAGCTAATTACGATAGATCCTTGGGTCCTTCAAACAGTCGTGGGTTTCAAAATAGATTTCATTGCTCAACCAATTCAAACTATACCTCCAGGGAGTATTGTAATATCCAAAGAGGACAAAAATTTTACTACACAAGAAGTAGAAAAGCTCTTTAAGAAAAATGCAATAGAGAGGGTCATTCCTCACAAGGAGGTGTTTGTGAGCAATATATTCCTGGTAAAAAAGAAGGATGGCGACTTTCGTCCAGTCAATCTGAAATATCTGAACGAATACGTGGTGTACAACCACTTTAAAATGGAATGCATTCCGACGCCAAAAGGAGTTTTATCCCTGCGAGATTGGATGGTCAAAATAGACCTGAAAGATGCCTATCTGGCAATTCCAGTAGACTTACTAAGCAGAGATTTTCTTCTTTTCCGGTGGGAAAACACTTATGGAGTGTCGAGGTTCTGCCCTTCGGCCTCTCATCAGCTCCGAGGTGCTTCACCAAATGAATGAGGCCAGTGGTGTCCTATCTTCGGGGCAGAGGAGTACGTCTGGTAGTTTACCTAGACAATATACTCCTCTTGGCGGAGGACCAACTCTCGCTAGTAATTCAAAGAGATTGGATGATCAATCTCTTATCCAACTTGGGGTTCATAATAAATCACAAGAAATCCATCTTAACACCGACCCAATCCATCGAATTTCTAGGATTCTTAGTGGATTCGGAGAGGTCTCTTTCTCTGCCGCCAACCAAGGTTTGGCTGATTCGCAAAGAGATCAGAAGGCTTTTAGTTTAGTCAATAAGATCAATGAACTGGAGGCAATGATGGCAGGTAAAAAAGTAGATTTAGTGGCGGTTACTGAGACATGGTTCAGTGAGAAAAATAACTGGGACATAACAATACCGGGGTACTCTTTATATAGAAAAGACGGAGGAGGAGTGGCCCTGTATGTGAAAAACAACATAAAAACAAACCAAATAAAAGTGAGCGAGGTGAACATAGAGTCAGTTTGGGTTACGCTAACATTTGGCAATCATACAGTAGCTCGTGTAGGTGTGATCTATAGACCCCCTGGACAAGTAGAAGAGCTAGATAATCTGTGGTTTGATGAAATAGCCAAAATGGCAATGAACGGGGAAGTTATTATCATGGGGGACTTTAAATCTTCCTGATGTGAACTGGAAAACCAAAACAGCTGGGTGCACCAGGAGTACAAATATTCTAAACTCCCTACTGGGATTATCTCTAACACAAGTAGTTGAGGAGCCGCCCCGTAAAGAGGCCATATTGGATTTAATACTCACAAATGGAGGTTTGGTATCAGACGTTGATGTAGGTGAAAATTTGGGATCTAGTGATCACCAGTCAGTGTGGTTTAATATAAGAACAGGGATGGAGCCGCACCACACAAAAACAAAAGTTTTAGAGACTTTAAAAAAACGGATTTTTCTAAAATGAGATTTTGTGTGAAGGAGTCATTATCAGACTGGAGGAGTTTAAAGGGAGTCCAGGAGAAATGGGATAATTTAAAGGAGGCATTATTGAGGCCACAGGCAATTGCATTCGACTTTTTAGCAAAAACAAAAAAGGGAAGAAACCACTGTGCTACTCTACAGAAGTGGCCAAAACGGTGAAGAACAAAAAGATAGCATTCAATAATTATAAAAAAAAACTCAGGCAAACCTATAAGATTAGGCAGAAAGAAGAAAAGCAATTTATAAGAGCTTCCAAAGCACACGCAGAAGAGAAAATAGCTCAGTCAGTAAAAAAGGGTGACAAAACATTTTTTAGATACATAAACAAGAAAAGAAAAGTAAAACAAGGATTAGTTAGATTAAAAACAAAGGAAGGTATGTAGAAGAGGATAAAAGTCTCGCTGACTGCCTCAATGAATATTTTTGTTCAGTCTTTGCAGAAGAAAAGGAAGGAAAGGGACCTCAGATGGAGGAAACACTAAAGAGACATTTACATAGGAGTTTACAGAGGAGGAGGTTCTACAGCAGCTGTCTAAAGTAAAGACAAATAAGTCAATGGGGCCTGATGGGATCCACCCTAAGTTATTAAAAGAGCGCAGTGGTGTAATAGCAAAACCGTTAACAGATTTATTTAACGTCAGTAGTGGGGAAATTGGAAACCATGTTAAAGGAAAGGATTGTTGACAGACACAAAACCTGACCCTAGAATGGAATAGGCTCTTCATGAAGCCGCGATAGGTAGCGGTGAAAAGCGCGTCAGCGTTGTTTTGGTGATGGGTCATTGTTTTTAGTAGCTTTATTCTGTGGTTATGGTACAGCTTGTGATCTCCTGGTGCTGATGCCTTCTATCCAGTTTTTTCTTATAATCTTGAGGCTTGCAGGGCTTTTAATTTATTTCAGTGTCAGTCTAGTATTTACTTAGCAGGGTTATTTCAGGGACAGACCAGAAATCAATGAGTAGGAGACACAATAGGGCATCTGCCCAGCTCTTCCTCAATATGTGGAATCCTGATCCTCCCTTCAACCTTTACCTCTGGTTCATTGACTTCTGCAGACAGGCCCTGGCATTTCCCCCCTGCCCAATGAATTGTTCATTAATTGCATTATACATATTTGGGCTATGGGGGCGCTCTTTTTCCTTGCCAAGCATCATTGACCAAATATTTGAAGGTTTTCCCACAACCATTGTTCATTATGTGAGGGTTTTTTTTTTTTTGCATTTAATATATATATTTTTTTCTGTATGTGTAAACCTAACCCAGCTCACTTCATTGGATTTTTGTCCAAGTGAGTCCCTTTCATTCCTTGTTTCTTAATTTGCTCAACATTCCTAGACAGACAGGACAATGGCAATCGTAATGATAAAAAGATTATAGTCTAAAGACAGCAGATAATGGGGCAGTGTTTGCCAGACAAAGCAGATTTAATGAACTACTCAAATATAAGAGATACAGAGTTATTCAGAGACCCGAATTGGGGCCGAAAGTTAACGGAACAGTGAAATTCAGCATACGGTTACCTTTCCTGGCCATTCGGCTATTGAGAGCAGGCAGTTTGCCAAATCCTGGTAAATTGCCTGCACATATGGTGCCTGTTCGAGTGCAGTGAAATCCCCATAGCTTCGTCTATTCAGAGAACAAAAACCAGCACTGAAAAGTTGCCGAATTGCCCTGCTGTTCAGTGGTTTCAATCGACAGGTTTATTCAGGCGAATCCCATAGGCTTCAATGTTAAAAATATTCCCGTTTTATACAATATCTAATAAACCGTTTATTACAATATTCTGCAGTAAAAGAACATTATTCTTGCCTAACAGATCACAAACATTCTGCAAACAAAAGAGGCCAAGGAAATCTAGAACGTCAGGCCTGCACCTCCCAAATATACCTCCAGGTCCAGTGTGACTCACGTCACATGCACACAGCAAGGTGGCCACACGGGCGTCTGAGTGGAAAGAATGTCTATTCTCACAGATGTTCTTTCCGCAATCCCGTACGTCAGTGTAGCCCCACCCTAAACCAGAAAAAAAAAAAAAAAGGAAAAAAAACAACAAAAAACCCAACAATTTGCATTTGTCTGATCTTTTCTAATTTCTACCCATTCCGTGGTCATGTTTGGAAAGGGCAGACTCTGGACTTTACAGTGGAACCTCACTTGACCATATGGGGTGTAAGATACTGGCGTAAAGGACCCTCAATGCTCCTTGCAAAAGATGCGGTGGCTTAGGTTTTAGATGGTGCAATACGTACCTCCACACCGCATGGAAAATTAGAAGGTGAGTTAATCCAGCAGCATATCTTGCTTTAAAAGTAACCCCCCCCAAAAAAAACCCCTCTAAAATGTATCTTTGAACTTTACAAACTCTAGTGAGGTATCATTGGACAGGTCAGACTCGGACATTTCCAATGATCTCTCGCTTAGGGCTGTAACCCACACAGATGAGATACATTGGTCCAAAGGACTCTGCACTTCTCAAAAAAGTCATTTTGCCAGTAGTTCTGGCCGGCTCTTCATTCTGAAATTAGGCTTGTGCACCGATTTTGTTTTTCGGTTCGATTCAATTTTTCGGATTTTCAAACTTTTCGATTCGGCTCGTTTCGACCGATTTCTGTTTCGATTCGGTTCGGCTCGTTTTTCGTGTACTTTTTTTTCCGAATATCGACCATTTTTCGTATTTTCGTGTCACTTAGCTCGTTTTTTGTATCGACTTTTCGTGATTTCGGAAATTTTCGTTTTTTCGGAACGTCTGTTCTCCTCGTTTCAAAGCAATAAATTTCGATTTGACACATTTCAAGTCCATTCGAAAATATTTTGTTTCGGCTCAGAAAACTTTTCGGATCTGCCGTTTTCGGATCTAAAAATTTTCCGAAAATCGGCCGCATCCGAAAACACGAATCGGGAAATTTCGTGAAAATTCCGAAACGCACATCCCTATCTGAAATCATTAGGCCTGTGCGCAATGAGGTCAGTGGTTGGAGGGAGCTCCCAAGGCTCAGTCAGACTTTCAGGAATTTAGACCACATAGGGGCATCGGCCACAATTTCCCCCAATGCAGCAAGTAAGTAACGATGTGCGGGGGATGGCCTTCACTAATAAGTGTGACACGAGGATGTCCCCTATACGTCGTAAACAATGAAGGGGTTAATATTCTATTTAACACTCTGACATAGTCGCTATCTGGTCCATGGATCCAGTTCTCAGTGAAGATCCCTGCGATCTGAATGTCTTGGGAATAGGTCAGTGGCCAGTTGTAGCTCTGCCGGTCCTGTTTATTGGGATGTTACCCTACAGGCTTTCCCTTTGCATGAAGAATAGGCAACAAACCCGAAACGGCACAGGATTAGGATATTTAGAGACTTCTATGGTAGAAACGATCCTCTCCTCATCTGGGGGAGCAGCGAAACACAAATTGAGAGGAGGACCTGCACGTTGCATATTGTCGGGTATATTACACAGAAAAGAAAAATTTAAAATGGATGCCTGTAGCCATTTTGTTTTTAAAGACAGTTTTTCTTTCTATTTTCTCTAAGTTTAGAAATGAATGAGATTTTTTTTTTTTTTTTTTTTTTACAGAGTTCATTCCTGGGTGAAGTCTTTTATATTTTTTAAGAAGTGCCAGACATGAAGGAACCTAGAATGTTTTTGTGCGATAATGCTAGAGTTAAGTGCTAAGACGTGTCATAATTAAATTTATTGGTCTGTCTTAAAACAAAAGATATTTTGTCTTTTGGGTATAGGAATAAGAGTTAATATTCTGTAATATAGATTTATATTCACAAAATATATGTTTATAATCAAGGTATATTTTATTATATTTACAGTAGGAAATATATACTCCAATAAATATTGTAGAAAGTATATAATTGGTAAATAATAAAAAAATTACTAAAGAACAGATTCTGTTGAGTTAACCAGAAAAGAATTTAGCTGATAGTAAGTAATTTCAAAGGGGAGTAGGGATATAAATCAGAGATGATAGGTAGAGATAGTGTCTAGCTGGGAGAAGAGAAGGTCCTTTGTGTAGATTGACCTTTTGACCCGAGATAGGAAAACTAAAAAGAAATGGTGGAATTAATTAAGAAGTGCAATACTGCCCTCTAGATAGTAAATATAGCAAAAATATTGCCAGTGACGTCAAATTGGCTATAATAAGCGGCAATGTTATTTGCAAATCAGTCGGAGATCCCAGCATTGACAGACTCACACCGCAATGCATTCAGATGTCCAGTACACATAGCAGATCCCAAGACATGAGGCAATCAAGATTCTCACCAAATTTCTGACTCTCACCAACTCTCTAACTCACATGCATTGATTATCTGATATCGATAATTTTCACATCTTCCAAAACAAAGCATCACATAGAAAATTCCAAGACTTATCAACATCCAAATTGGACAGGTAATGTATGAAAAAAAAAGAATTAATGTAAATATATATTTGTAGATATTCTTGCAACGTAGACTGAGACTTCTCGGATACGGTTAGATCCAAATTCTAAGTATTTTCTATTCTGCAGATAGAAATATGAAGAAGTGGATATAAGGATTTATTCCTAAAAGAAATGTTGTAAGATTGATACCAATATATATTGAATTTGGAAATTACTGTGATTAAAATTAATAAGCAAGGAATTATATAATTACAAAATAAAAAGCAAAAGATTAGAATTTTAATTCTCGAGATTAGGGGAGGATTCACTAAATAAGTTTTTATTACTTATTAAATTAGCTCATCTTTTGTTGATCCATGTAGCATAGAGATATAGATAGATATATATATATATCTAAGAGCTGGCTGGTTAAACATTGTTTGCTGGGAAATGCATGTTGTATTAAGCAGAAATGTTTATTAACCATTTGTGTATTAGTTACTAACTGAGAAGGTAAATGATATTAATCATATATGCAGTTACTAACCGGAGATACATATATTGTGAAGCTAGTTTTTATATGCTGATGGATTGTGGTTTATAAATTTTTGTTTATGATATGAGATTTGAAACTTTTTTGTATACGTAATAAATATATATATATTTTTATCCGATTATTGATTATTGTATTTTTTAAAGCAAAACAGACAATTAAAAGAATTCAGGATAATTTCTAAGAAATATAAACGATTGATATTTGTGTCTCGTATAAGTTTCTTATGAAATAATAATCCCTGATATATTGGAGGCAACTGCCGAGGTAGGTCCAGTAAATCCAATATAGACATATTGGAGGCTTGACTGATAAGTCCAATATATAACGTGTTGTATTCACGTGCAGAGATTATATCCGACAATATACACCGAGCAGCTCACTGATTGGAGTAGAGCCTGGACTGCTCATTTGATTGGTTTTATTTAAAGATGATGTTGCTAGGCAGATTCTTTTTTTTCCCCCCATCAATGTGAAATGTGTTTTACTGTGAAGGGATCAGTAAAGGAACGTTCCGGAACGAGTCTCTGGTCCTGTAATAAAAGTTTCCTTTTTCTGTTACTAATACAAAGAGTGAATTAACAAAGTAACGCCGACTCGTCGATATTAAAACGCATCAAAACTGGCTTCATTTCCTCACTGGAGTAAAAACACAACGTTTCGACCCCCGACTGACTTCACACCTGTATCAATCATAATGGAGATATGTCGTGGCCAGTCTCTGCAAAATGATGGGGGATGGGCAACTCGGTCCTACAAAGTGGTATGATTTATGTTTTGGGATCCTCCTTTTGGGTTGTTTCTCCAATGCACAAACACCCACGGGGACACTTTAAAGGTTCACCACTAAACGGGAATTACCAGTAACGGAGTGTTTCGTCCCCAGTGTTGAGGCACAAAGGAGTCTCCTCTTATTGCAGCAAGAACCCAAACTGGGGCATGATCCATTCTTAGGTCTTACTGAAAAACATTGGCCACTACTTTTCCCAGTTGTGAAGTCAATGGGGGGGGGGCGATAGGGGGTGAGCATTGAAAAGGAAGGAACTTCATTGGATCCACCATCTCAATACAGTGGAACCCTGTGCTCTGAATGGGGGATTTGACTTGTGTTCACCGCGGGGTCCGTTATATTCAGTAATTACACTGCAGAGACGCACGATCACCAATTAAAGTGTAATTCATGAGCATTGATAGAGCTTCGACGCGTCACATCATGTGATCTGCTTCATTCTTATGGTTTTAATGTTACTGTATATAATGGTTCTGTATATGTTTGTCAGATTTTTTCGTAGAAGACGTTCAATCGCTTACACAGATATTTCAATCACCTCCTCCTGATCTAAGTGTGAATTGCAGATGAAGGGGTTAATCATATGATGCTACACCCGCGTATTACTTGTGAGGTCACTGATTGAAGACACTAGATTTGAAAAGCAATATGCTTGTGAATTCAGACTTGATAAAGCCCCACTCGGGTCGAAACGTTGTCTTTTTGCTCCACTGAGGGAATAAAGCCAGCATTGATGCGTTCAATATCGAGGAGTCGGCGTTATTTTTTGGTGTATGGAGGATTTGGGGAGTGGATCCACGCTGACCGCTCGGTTGTAGCCATTGACTTTCTCCAGTGAAGATGTTTATTTGGCAATCATTAAGCTCTCTGGCTTGACTTTAGGAAGTGGGATGTCCACGTCTGCTGCAAGCTCACCGGTGGCTGTCTTGGCCAATACAGGACAGGCAGATCCGGCCACGGCAGCTGCAGGGAAAGTCTGCTCTGAAACTAATGCTACAATGTCGCGTTCCTTCCTCGGTTTCCTGCGTGCGTTCTCAAAGGAAGAGACGGCGTGAGGAATGGTGCGTCTCCAGGTCAGAGGCTAGAGTAGACCATTGCCAATGGGGCAGGCGCTTAGAGATTTAACCCCTTAACGACAGGGGGGCGTCAGCCATCAGGGATGGCTTAACGCCAGCGAGACGTACAGGTACACCTCGCGAGAGGTGCCGTCGCGAGCCACAGATTGCAGCCCGTCCCGCAGCTGGTGCACGTCATTGGCTGCAGGGGGACGGTCTGAGTTCAGGCCAACCCCGTGCAGCCAAATGACGTGCACCAGCTGCGGGGAGGGGCCGTGGCCCATTGAAGACAGCTGGACCTACCTGTACACCCTGTGTCTTCAAAGCCCTCCCACATTCAGGACGGCATAGCACATCCTGGAGGCGGTAAGGGGTTAATAGAGGAAGCTTATACAACAAAAAGTAACTCGTGCTTTACCCTTTCACTACCAAAGCCGAGTTAACTTGATTGTGCATTGTCAGACAATGCCGAGTGCGCATTAGCATATCACAAAGTATTATTGTGCCCCCAGTGGAAAGACAAACGACAGTGTGAAAATTCACTCCTGTCCCCTGTGATACTGTAAAACAGACTGCAAAAAGCAGCCCCAAACCTCACTGTAACAAAACATACATTAACTTTATTGCGTCTTTCCAGCAGCCAGGGATGTGTCAAAATACAGGGAGAGCTGTGGGGTCAGTCGCTGCTGTACAGGGATAAGATTCAGGGGATTATAATGAGTGTAAATCCCTGTACAGTACTGATACAAGGTGTTGCTGTAATTGCCATACACAGGCATTATGCAGCACATACAGATACAAGGTGTTGCTGTAATTGCCATACACAGGCATTATGCAGCACATACAGATACAAGGTGTTGCTGTAATTGCTATACACAGGCATTATGCGCACATACTGATACAAGGTGTTGCTGTAATTGCCATACACAGGCATTATGCAGCACATACAGATACAAGGTGTTGCTGTAATTGCCATACACCGGCATTATGCAGCACATACAGATACAAGGTGTTGCTGTAATTGCCATACACAGGCATTATGCGGCACATACTGATACAAGGTGTTGCTGTAATTGCCATAAACAGGCATTATGCGGCACATACAGATACAAGGTGTTGCTGTAATTGCCACACACAGGCATTATGCGGCACAGATACAAGGTGTTGCTGTAATTGCCATACACAGACATTATGCAGCACATACAGATACAAGGTGTTGCTGTAATTGTCATACGCAGGCATTATGCAGCACATACAGATACAAGGTATTGCTGTAATTGCCATACACAGGCATTATGCGGCACATACAGATACAAGGTGTAGCTGTAATTGCCACACACAGGCATTATGCAGCACATACAGATACAAGGTGTTGCTGTAATTGCCATACACAGGCATTATGTGGCACATACAGATACAAGATGTTGCTGTAATTGCCATACACAGGCATTATGCAGCACATACAGATACAAGGTGTTGCTGTAATTGCCATACACAGGCATTATAGGGCACATACAGATACAAGGTGTTGCTGTAATTGCCATACACAGGCATAATGCGGCACATACAGATACAAGGTGTTGCTGTAATTGCCATACACAGGCATTATGCAGCACATACAGATACAAGGTGTTGCTGTAATTGCCATACACAGGCATTATGCAGCACATACAGATATTGCATTGCTAATAATCTCATTCTGATCACTACAAATCCCCCATACGCAGGAGATCTCACCATTTTATTATCTGTTTGCAGCACATTTACTGCATCTGCCTGTATGCTGATAATGGTGAGATCTCCTGCTTACACGGGTCTGCATTATCTGTCCGCAGCACATTTACTGCATATGCCTGTATGCTGATAATGCAGACCCCATGTAAGCAGATCTCACCATTTTATTATCTGCAGCACATTTACTGACATGAAGGCCATTTCTGCCTGTATGCTGATAATGCAGACCCCATGTAAGCAGATCTCACCATTTTATTATCTGCAGCACATTTACTGACATGAAGGCCATTTCTGCCTGTATGCTGATAATGCAGACCCCGTGTGACATTGTGTCAGATAAGGGATGCAGTCTAGAGTTTATAACCTTTCATCCCAGTGACGTTTCTATTAAAAGGTTAAACCAATATATGAATTTTTTTTTTTACCATCTCAGAATAACAATCTCTATAAAAAGTTTCTATTTAATTAACATCACATCCAAATTTTGAAATATTTTTTTTTTTTAATCAAAAAGTGCTAGGTAGTGAAGGGGTTAAGTGTTACAGTGGATCTTTAAATCATGCTTCCAGCGGCCTGGCCTTCAGAAATCCGGAGCGGCCGCATTTGTGTCTTTTTCACTTTTATCACAAAATAACAACTTCCAAAAGATATTCAAATTTGTCACAAGAGCCGCCTCCTGCCATATACCGAGGCGATTTAACCGTAACAAAATTCAGCTGAGCCGACAAAAGCAAGAGGCCCCGATCCGAGCTCGGTGTAACCTTAACTCCATGAAGAGACTGAAGGTCTCTTTGGCAAACGGGGGAAACCACCGATCACTTTTCAGGTTTATAACTTAAGGGGTCCTTGCAGTGTTCCAGACCCTTGCTTGCCATCTCGTGTTTGCCCTGCCTGGCACCCCAGCTCTGTTTACTTCTAGAATCCTGACCATGTCTTTAGTAACCCGACCATTGCAAGCAGGGCCGGATTTAGAATTAGGCAGAGTAGGCATGTGTATAAAGGCTCCTGCCACAAAGGGGCGCCTTGCTCTGGGAAAAATAAAAGGCTAGAGGGACATATGAGGTGTCATTGGTTTGGTCAGATTATGATCTTTCCAGAGACACCAAATATAACCAGGTGAGATTTATATAAAAATAACATATTATTTCTCTCTAACGCAGCTTTATTATTCAGATTATAATTATAAAGTGCACAGTGACGCTGCGCTAACTCACCTTCTCATTTCACACACTGCCAGCAAGTGCGGCACTGATAATGCAACGCATTGTTTCATCGGCAACCTAGACCGTGGCGCTGCAGTGAGGAGAGACAGGGGGACTTTGGAAGCTGCATCTCTGAATTGTGCAGCGCATAGGGTTAAGTGAGTGTCATTGGTTTGGTCAGAGTCTGATCTAATGATACAAACAAGACCATGTAATGTGGAAAAATAAAAAACTGCGGAATATGCCGGCGCTTTATAAATAAAGAATAATAATAAAAAAACTGAAAAAAATAAATGGAAAATGTATTCTTTCTGTTTTACGGCTGAGGCAAAATATGCTTTTACATATAAACACACACAATGCCGCCGCACTAACTCAACCAACGCAACAGATTCTGCTCCTTCTTATGATTTGACAGAGACAGATTCTGCTTCGACGCAGAGACAAACAGATTCTGCTCCTTCCTCTGATTCGACGCAGAGACAAACAGATTCTGCTCCTTCCTCTGATTCGACACAGAGACAAACAGATTCTGCTCCTTTCTCTGATTCGACACAGAGACAAACAGATTCTGCTCCTTCCTCTGATTCGACGCAGAGACAAACAGATTCTGCTTCTTTCTCTGATTCGACGCAGAGACAAACAGATTCTGCTCCTTCTTATGATTTGACGCAGAGACAAACAGATTCTGCTTTTTAAAATAGTTTTTTAGTTTGCCCCAAAACAAAAAATTTAAAAAGTTATTTTGGCAGGTTTCTATTTTTTGTTGGGGTGGGGGAGGGGTGCTCCACATTTCTGTGGTTAGAAGGTTCTGGAGATGCAAATCTGGCCCTGATTACAGGTCCCGGTTGACAGGTGAGGGTTCCTCTGTATCACGCTGACAGGATAGCTATATAGGAGTAATATACCGTAGGAGATAATAGCACCATGTACTCTTTTAACTTACCCCACTTATCAAAGGCTGGCTCCTTTCTTCTGGCCCAGCGAGTCTTGAGTGCATACTTGAGCATCTTGTCGCTGGCATCGACGCTCACCACGGAATATCCTTCTTCTACCAGCATCTCCGAGTCCACCCTGTGCACAGGAGACAGCAGGCGTGAGATTATTTTGTGGTCACACTGCTCATAACATCAGGTAAGAGCAGGTTTCTGTTTGAGTTCCTTTAGACCAGCAGGTTCTCGTTGGAGTAATCTATCCACCCATTGGCAGGACACTCGCTGGGTCCAGAGGCTCATGGCATGAAGAGGTCTTTGAGTTGGGGATGTCTAGGTTAGATTCTGCAGTTCTTTGAGGAACTGCATATAAATGTGGAATACAGGATGACAAAGCATTGCTTATTCGCCAGAAATGTTCTGCCACACCTTGCGTCCTCTGACATTACCTTGTCATCGCTAACGGCAGGTAATCTAGACATGTCTGATCCTGGAGGTCAGACGACCAGGCAGCTAGTGGGATTTTTTTGTGGCTCTGACAGCTCCTATTGTTTCCCAGCCCTCTCCTTTGTCAAAGTCACCCTGGGCCCTTTGCAGCAACAGGGTGTCCGTATTCTATTGTTCCCTATGTGGTCATTGTTGAGTGTCATGTGAAATGTGTTGTGCCATTTCCTTGCCCTCCATGCTCCCATCTAGCCTTAAGAGCTGGATTAAACCAGATCTCTACTGGTGTCATCACCGGAACCGGAAGAAGCCAGTTCTGGAACCTTGTCATTTTCCTCCCTGTTAAGGTGGAGGGGAGTTCCATCCTTTACCTATTACACCAGGGCATGTGTGTGCGGGACAAGGGGAGGAGGGTGACGGTGGACTATTAAGTATGTTAATATCAGGGGATGGTTTAACTTTGATTGGCTGTCCATACCCTGTGTCTGTTGTCCCATTGGTTCTCATGTTCCTTCCCTTGGATTGGACTGTGTATATATTCGGATGTAAAAACAAAACAAAATCTGTCTAAGGCTTTATTTTCACCCTACAATGAGCTCTGGCTATTGACTGGGTGGGGTTCAGCCAGCATCAGTGCTTCCTCAGGAGATTGACAGCGAGAGGGAGCCTTTCTGCAGGAGATACCCAACAGGGTACTGAGCTACAAAGCCAGACTCCAGACAGAGACACGAAAACACGGCCAGACTCCAGAGACACGAAAACACGGCCAGAGACACGAAAACACGGCCAGAGACACGAAAACACAGCCAGACACCAGAGACACAAAAACATGGCCAGAGACACGAAAACACGGCCAGACTCCAGACAGAGACACAAAAACACGGCCAGACTCCAGACAGACACAAAAAACACGGCCAGACTCCAGACAGAGACACGAAAAACACGGCCAGAGACACAAAAACACGGCCAGACACCAGACAGACGCGAAACAAGGTCAGACACCCGAGGCACGAAAACACAGGCCAGACTCCAGAGACACGAAAACACGGCCAGACTCCAGAGACACGAAAACACGGCCAGACTCCAGACAGAGACACAAAAACACGGCCAGACTCCAGACAGAGACACAAAAACATGGCCAGAGACACGAAAACACGGCCAGACTCCAGAGACACGAAAACACGGCCAGACTCCAGACAGAGACACGAAAACACGGCCAGACTCCAGACAGAGACACGAAAACACGGCCAGACTCCAGACAGAGACACAAAAACATGGCCAGAGACACGAAAACATGGCCAGACTCCAGAGACACGAAAACACGGCCAGACTCCAGACAGAGACACGAAAACACGGCCAGACTCCAGACAGAGACACGAAAACACGGCCACACTCCAGACAGAGACACGAAAACATGGCCAGACTCCAGAGACACGAAAACACGGCCAGACTCCAGAGACACGAAAACACGGCCAGACTCCAGACAGAGACACGAAAACACGGCCAGACTCCAGACAGAGACACGTAATGTGGAGAACGGTCTGAACTACTTTGTAACTTGTGGATAAATCAGTGTAATGTGGACACAGACGGACACTTACCCTGTGCCACAGGCCACGTCCAGGATTGTCTGACAGTTGTGGCTTTGCAGCAGGGACAGGATCCAACTCCGATACTCATCTGTGCGACTGCGCTTGTCGCCGATATAGTAATGCCAGACACGAGCAGCTTTCCCATCAGCATACTGATCCGGTAGACCCTCTGCTGCTACTCCCAAGGAGCGGGTACGGTAAACACTATCCACCATCTTATTACAATAAACAACAACTGCTCTATGACAGACACAAAAAACAGCAACACAACTCAATAGTAAACTGTAAAGAAAACAATCCAAGAAGACAAAAGGATTGTAACACTAATTCACCATGAAAGTAACAACAAAACAAACACAAGCAGACCGAGCACCAAGCTATCAGCCTATAACACAACGAAACAACCACTCACAGCCTGTAACACAACCACTCACAGCCTATAACACAACCACTCACAGCCTGTAACACAACGAAACAACCACTCACTGCCTGTAACACAACGAAACAACCACTCACTGCCTGTAACACAACGAAACAACCACTCACTGCCTGTAACACAACCACTCACAGCCTATAACACAACCACTCACAGCCTATAACACAACGAAACAACCACTCACAGCCTGTAACACAACCACTCACAGCCTGTAACACAACCACTCACAGCCTATAACACAACAACCACTCACAGCCTGTAACACAACCACTCACAGCCTGTAACACAACGAAACAACCACTCACAGCCTGTAACACAACGAAACAACCACTCACAGCCTGTAACACAACGAAACAACCACTCACAGCCTGTAACACAACCACTCACAGCCTATAACACAACCACTCACAGCCTGTAACACAACCACTCACAGCCTGTAACACAACCACTCACAGCCTATAACACAACGAAACAACCACTCAGTCTGTAACACAACGAAACAACCACTCACTGCCTATAACACAACCACTCACTGCCTATAACACAACGAAACAACCACTCACAGCCTGTAACACAACCACTCAGTCTGTAACACAACGAAACAACCACTCACTGCCTGTAACACAGCTAAACACTCAGCGCTGTAACACAGCTAAACACTCAGCGCTGTAACACAGCTAAACACTCAGCGCTGTAACACAGCTAAACACTCAGCGCTGTAACACAGCTAAACACTCAGCGCTGTAACACAGCTAAACACTCAGCGCTGTAACACAGCTAAACACTCAGCGCTCTGTTTAAAGATGAAGCGGCCCCGGTCACTGCTCAGCACTGCTTGTTGCCAGGAACCTGTGTGCAGTGTCAGCACTGACTGCTGCTTTATGCACAAAACACACACAGGATTTGTCCAATCACAGCATGGCAATCATTAACACCCAGCAAACACTCACACATTGGCCAATCAGTGCTGCCTGGTCTGCAATCCAGGCAACCGTCACAGGCTGGCAAGCCTGATTCTCTGGCCAATCACATTACAGACATGCACACACACCAGCCAATCACACCAGGAGCAGCTGTAAAGTTTCACTTTGTGTACTTAGTGACACACCTCCCATTCAACCAATCAGGATGTGCTGGTGGTTTGTGTGGAGGAGAGTGAAATGCCTTAAAGGGACAGGACCATGTCTGGGCAAAAGGAATCAGGAGAAGCTTTATGGTATAACTCACCGGGACAGGCTGGACCAAGCACTGTGCCACAACCAACCACTGGTGTATTTTGGCCTAGGCCAACAAGACCTAGGCCTAGGGCGGCACTTTCCAGGGGGCGGCGGCCCGC
Organism: Leptobrachium leishanense; assembly: GCA_009667805.1. Taxonomy (NCBI): domain Eukaryota; kingdom Metazoa; phylum Chordata; class Amphibia; order Anura; family Megophryidae; genus Leptobrachium; species Leptobrachium leishanense. The sequence continues at coordinate 101,562 of RXON01004348.1, read as the reverse complement.
CGGGTGGCCCCACCCCAAAAAAAAAAAAAAAAAATTTTTTTTTTTTTAACTTTTGCAAAGTATTTTACCAGGAAGGATACATTGAGATGTCACTAATTTTCAAGTATGTCCTGGGTAGGCAATGCCTAGGCTTTCACTTTCCAGGGGGCAGCAAAAAACCTCACCACTAAATGGGTTACTCACAGAGCACCGAAATGACGCCAACTTTTTGGTGTTCTGTAGTTCCCTGCACTTAGGAGAATAAAATTTCCCCACCCTGCAGTGAATTCACCATTCACCGCAGGGTCCCCAAAGTGCATGGAGTCGGCCGCTGAATGCTGTCACCGCAAACCCGTGACCTGCTGTTTTCAAAAGAACTACTGAACAAAAATGTCTGGAATTTACATATAAGATCCTATGATTGAGAATAAAAAGTTCTGTTACAGAAAAAGAAGAACCGATATTAACCCTTTCGCTGCTGAGGCATTTCACGCCTCTGTGCTGAGGTCATTTTTACCGGTTTAGCTCATCATGTTTAAACGTGTTTTGAAGCTTATTTTAGTATATGACCAGACATATTATATATCGTTCTTTCCGTCAGACTCGGTAGATTCATAATATGTCATTATTATATGTATACGTTATGCATGTCTGTATATTATAACAAAAAATGCAATAAAATATGAATTTTCAATAATTTACAGCGTGTAAAGTTTTTTTTCCACATTTTAACATGCGAGCAATTGCGGTTATATTTTGTATGGGGTGCGCTTGTTAAAAAAATTAGAGATGGGGTCTCGTTACATTTTTTTTTGGGGAAAATTACGCGATTTTTAACAAAGGCACCGCATACAAAAATCATTAGTGCAGCATCATTGTTCACATTATAATTGAAATGGGAACAATATTGCTACACTAACAAACCAAAAAAAAAAAAAAAAAGTTTTATTTTTTTTTTAGAATTTTTTTTAAATATTTTTTTTTTTTTTTACAAACTTTTTCACTTTCGAGTTTGGTATCGTTGGAACGGCCATGCTCTGGCCGATCCAACAATACCAAACGTTAACCCCTAGCTGCCACGGATCGGGAGATAGGGAGTTCAATGAACTCCCTATATCCACCGTTGGTGGCAGTTAGGGGTTAACTCTAGGACTGGCGTCATCGTGCTACGCACGATGACGCCAGTCCTCAGGGGGAGTTCCCGGAGGCTTGGCCGACATCCAAGATGTCGGCCAGCTCCGGGAAAGGATCACGAACCGGCGCTTTTCAGCGCCGATTCGTGATCCGGCTCCCCAGGGGTTAATGCCAGGTAACATTTGGAAGGGCAGGCTGTGCCCTTCCAAATGGTGCCTGGGTTAACCCCCGCAACGCCGCCGATCGGGAGGGAGAGAGGTCCGAAGGACCTCCCCCCTCCCTTTCAGACGCCTCCTCCGCACATGCGGGGGGGGCGCCTGAATTAGGTGTCATCGCGCTGCCGCGATGACACCTAATTTCATCGGCGGCGGTTCCGGATGCTGGGCTGACATCGAGGATGTCAGCCCGCACCGGGGGGGCCAGCGATCGGCCGGAACCCGGCCGAACGCTGACCCCAAAGTGAGGACGCGCCCAGCGCGTCCTCAGCACACCAGGAGCCATGCGGAGGACGCGCTGAGCGCGTCCTCCGCATCGAAGTGGTTAAAAAAAAGGAGGGGGGATTTTGCCAAAAAAATTCTGAAAAATTACTAAATGGTACTAAACAAAAAAATCTATAAATAAAGACTTTTTACTGCAGATTAAAATAATAAGTGGTTTATTAGATATTGCATAAAAACCGGAATATTTTTAACATTGAAACCTATGGGGTTCGCCTGAATACCTGAACCTGCTGATTGAAACCACCAAACATCAGGGTATTTCACTGACATTTCTCTGCTGTTTGGTGTTCTCTGAATAGATTAACCATTACTTCTCTATGGGGATTTGCACTGCCTTCAAACAGCACCGTACTTGCTGGCAGTTCGCCAAACTTGTGTGTGAGCATATCACCAGAGCAGTGGTGTACTTAAAGGAGTGGTGGGGGCGGGCCGCCCCAGGTACCAGTGATTATTGAGGTGTCATTAGGGGGTACTAGGAGGTGCCACTGTCACTGTGTGTCAGCTTTGAGCTGTGTTCTCAAACAACGAGCAGCAGAGCAGGGCGTTTGCATACGGAATAAAATCGAATAGAATAAAAATCCCCCTCTCCTCCCTCCATAGCTCCTCCCCTGCCCCGCAGCAGCTCTAGGAGGGGGATGTGATTTGTGTCCAGAGAGAGAAGATGACAGTAAACGGCAGGTAAAGGAGGGGTATCAGCAGAATATGAAGCCCTGTCTGCTTACTGCTGTTTAAAGTGGACCTTTCCTTAACCAGCACTGCAGTGATAGAAATTTGTCATTGAGCTGCCTGGCTCCTGGTGAAGCTGCGTGCGTGCAGGTCACACTCGGTCCGGCCAGTACAGTACCACCTGACTGGCTGAACTACGTGACACGCACGCAGCTGCCCACCCTTTCGTTAACATGGACTGTCACTCTATTCTGGACTGAACACCCACCAGGAAGGGAATCAAAGCCACGGTGCACCCTCTGGCAGTGGCACGCCACTGCTGACAAGATGGCTCCACGCACAGGCACAGCCGCGATCCTAACATGGCCTGGAGGGACCTCCTGCTGAGTCTGTACACAGTCCCTGCTGACTCTGCACACAGCCCTACCGCGGACGGAGGCCGGTAAATGTAGAATAAATAATTGCTGTGTGCTCATATACACTCGGTTTGCTGGGAGTTTTATTGCAGTGGATTCTGATGCACTCATACACACCACACATTGCATTGCTGGGAGTTTTATTGCCGTGGATTCTGATACGCTGACACACACCACACATTGCATTGCTGGGAGTTTTATTGCTGTGGATTCTGATACGCTGACCCGCACATTGCATTACTGGGAGTTTTATTGCTGTGGATTCTAATACACTCATACACACTGCACATTGCATTGCTGGAATTTTTATTGCTGTGGATTCTGGTACGCGCACACACACCAAACATTGCATTGCTGGGAGTTTTATTGCTGTGGATTCTAATACACTCATACACACTGCACATTGCATTGCTGGAATTTTTATTGCTGTGGATTCTGATACGCTGACACACACCAAACATTGCATTGCTGGGATTTTATTGCTGTGGATTCTGTGATACACACTGCATAGTACTGTGAGTTTTATTGCCCTGGAGCTCTGGATACGCTCATACACACTGCACATTACTGTGAGTTTTATTGCTGTGCAGTTCTGTGATATGCTCATACACAGTGCACATTTCTGTGGGTTTTATTGCTGTGCAGCTCTGTGAAACGCTCATATGCACTGCACGTTTCTGTGGATTTTATTGTTCAACCAATTAGAGCGGCTGTGATCCAGTATACTTGACATGCGTGGCTGTTCTTTGTAAAAATGCTTGAATTTAAACATTTCATAATTTTATTTATCTCAATAGATACATTTGAAATGGTATACAAAATATACAAGTAGGCACTTGGTATCCACTTTTAATATAAAGAGAGGAAAAGGCGGAGCTCTAAGAGGAAAAGGTGGAGCTTAAAGGGGAAGGGTGGGGATTAACCAGGAAGAGGTGTGGCCTTGACAGGAAGGGGTGCCTCAAATTTAAATTAGGGGGTGCACGAGTTTAGTCAGGCCTAGGGCAGCACAAAACCTAAATACACCACTGCAACCAACGCCAACTGAACGGCGAAAACCAGGTGCATGAATTACCCCACAAGACACGGAGGCTTCATATTATGCTATTCTTTACTTCACCGACAGCAGCAAAGAACAAATGACAAAATACAAAGTATTTTGACATAAAAAGTTTCATTCTTAACAGACAATGAATAGTCCTATAGTATTAACTCTTGCGTCGCGCCGGCCAATCAGCAAGCAGCCGCCCGTATATATCCTGAGGTAACCTTCTCCAAATCCTCTTTTCTTTGCTGCTCGCAGCTGAAAGATAAGTATTAGCAGCAGCAACACAAAACTCAATAAACAGTTTAAATAAACCGTTTAAAAAGTGTTTTTAGCTACACACAAATAGTTATTGCTTTACTATACCTCATGTATTGGGTATATGTAATTATTTTATTAGTTCACATTGTGTTCTGTTTATATAGTTATGTTTCTCCTTTTTGGAACTTCCCTAAAGAGATAATTTACTCTAAGTATACTCGGCTTTTAGGGTCATTTCCAGCATTGTTTTGCCGGTTAGTCAGGGAACTGGGGATATCTCTGCAGCGGAGCTTTCTCTGCGACTCAGGGATTTTCCCTCAGACCGCTCTGCTTGTAGGTGCAGCTTTCGCACCATTACATAGTTCGAGGAGGCGCTTGCGAGCGCCTGCCTCGCGCATGCGCAGAACGCTAGGTTACCTCAGAGGCTCCGGACAGCACAAGGAGGTTCCCGGTCACTGAGACACTGGAGTACCCGCTCCCGATAAGTGCATAGAATGGCCCAAACCCCAAATCTCCCCCTCACTACCCCAGCCAGGGACGGAGCCAGCTCCATGTCAGCCCCACTAACCCAGCGGAGGCTTTTATGGCAGCTCTTACTAGTTTTTCATCTAATCTTGAGTCCACTATGATGGTATTAAATGCTCATGCCACTAGGACACCTGTTTCTGCTTCTGCAGGGTCAGCAAATTATTTATCTATTGAATCGAATATTGATAACGAGGTCCCGGGTAAAGAGGGAGAAGGGCATCTCCCAAAAATCAGTGCCAAAAAATGTTCCTCTAAAACGAAAAATGTTAAACCTCCACCATGCTCTATGGCGAGGAAGAGAGGCCTCTCACCACGGGTCAAAAAGCGGACATGGAAACGCGGTAAAGGTGCTGTTAGTAACGTCAGTTCCTCTGAGGACTATTCTGAAGGGGACATTTCTGAATTTGGGACTGACACTCAGACTGATGCTCAAACTGACACGGATACTGATCCGGATTATATACCAGAGTCCTCTGTGGAGGTCCCAGACGCTTTTTCTTCTCCCTCATTGTCCGGGACGACGCAACCCGCTGTTAACCCTGTAGACGCTTTGGGAAACACTAGGTTTATGCCGGAGAACCTTAAGCATCCACGTTCTGTGGAGTGGACTCCTATTGAGCATGTGGCAAAATATATAGAGGGTCGCATTAGGATGCCAATGGACAAGAAAACCCAAAATAATATGAGGGCAGAATGTCCAGCTCCTACGTTGGCCCATAAGGCGAACGCAGCTCCTGAACTCGATCCAAAAATTATTGAGTTCCTCCAGGAGTCGGGATGGTCTCCTAAACGTGGCGTTGAGGCTACACTAAAAAACTGCCACAACAAATTGATTATCTAGATGCCCTTTAACTAAATTTATGGACTCGAACGATCCCTCCTCACTAACTCCAAACCAGATCTGTTTGAGTATAGAGGATGGGTCCAGCACTTAGTCTGTGTTTGGTAACAACACAGCGCTGTCCACTGAGCGGAGGCGAGCAATCGTCCTTAAGGTGGATCCTAAAGTAGCCACATTGGCACAAAATGAGCCGGGCATTGAGGCTGAAGGCTTTTTGTTTGGGGAAGGCATTTATAAAGAAATGCAGAATTATATTGGCTCTTTTTCAACCATCTCGAAGGTGAAGTCCTCCATAAAACGAGTTTTTCCCAATAAAGTTTTCGGCAGGGCCGGGAAAAGTAGGGGCCATTTTCCTGGCCGTAATCCCCAGTCAACCTCTAGAGGCTCCTTTAATTATAATTCCAGTGGGGTGTCAAGAGCCCCATCCTTCTTTCCAACGAGAACCAGACCCTCTCGTTACCGTGGTTCCAGCAGAGCCAGGAGATCAGGTTCTTATGGTGAGTATGTCTTCACCCCAACTTTCTTTCCCATACGTAGTGGGAAGCAGGGTGTCTCTTTTTTCCCCACACTGGGAATTAATTCAAGCCGACGCGTGGGTTCTACAAACCATTACAGGGTTTGTAATAGCGCTGGTCTCTCCACCAGTTCAGAGTTGACCTCTCTGTCCAATATTAATGTCCCAAGAGGACAGAGGCATTACAACATAAGAAGTCGAAAAGCTTCAAGAAAAATGTCATAGAAAAGGTGGAGCCTCCAGTAGAAATATTCCTAAGCAATATTTTCCAGGTAAAGAAAAAAGACAGAGATTTCCGTCCAGTGATAAATTTGAAAGAGTTAAACGAGTTCGTAAATTACAATCATTTCAAGATGGAGGACATCCCATCATTAAAACAAGTCTTAAACCCCCAGGACTGGCTGGTAAAAATCGATTTAAAAGATGTTTATCTGTCAATCCCAATAGAACGTTCAAGCAGGGACTACCTTCAGTTCTATTGGGGGGGGGGGACACGTTACGGAGGTTTCCGGTCCCTTCCTTTCAGGGTTGTCGTCAGCCCCCAGATGCTTCACCAAAGTGATGAAACCAGTGGTGTCTTTTCTGCGCAGCAGAGGAGTTTGTCTAATAATTAAATTGGACGATCTACTCCTCCTGACGCAGGAAAAAGACAACATTGTGTCCACACAAGGATTGGACAAAAAATTGTCCAATCTAGGGTTCATAACAAATCACGACAAGTCAGTTCTAGATCCAACTCAATGCTTAGAGTTCCTAGGCTTCACTGTAAACTCGATAGAAATGTCCATCTCTCCCATTACCCAAATTCGGTTGATTCACAAAGAAATCAGACTGTTGATTCCTCAAGAAATTCCATTGAGTTTACTAGCTCGTCTGCCAGGTCTTCTCTCTGCATCAATACAAGCGGTCTTCCTGGGACCATTGTATTACCGGGTACTCCAACGTTTGAAGGCACATTACCTGCGGAGAGGATGCCTCTATTCCGATCTAATCGTCCTTGACGACGATTCCAGACTAGAAATGCAGTGGTGGTTGGACCACATAGAAACATGGAATAGCAAAGCCATCCTCCAACCTCCCCCAGATCTAGTTATCGAATCAGACGCCAGCAGATCTGGTTGGTGCGCGCACTGCAACTCGTTCTCCACAGGAGGCAGATTGGCTTCTGTGGAAAAACACTTACACATAAATGCGTTCTAACTCCTGGCTGATTTATTCGCTATTCATAGTTTTGTTAAACATTTCCAGACACGCTCTATTCTCCTGAGAATGGACAATTTCTCAGCCGTACCTTATATAAATCACCTAGGTGGCCCCAGGTCCAAACAACTTGCGGAGATAGCCAAAACCTTTTGGGGGTATTGCCTGTCTCACAATGTTTCTGTCCAAGCTCAATACATTCCAGGCCTCACCAATACGGTGGCGGAATGGAATTCCAGGTATTTAGTCGACACCAGCGATTGGAGATTAGATACAATCTGTTCTTACTCCTGGGTCTCTTTTATACAGACCTAATCGCTACACGCCTCAATACACAGGTTCCAAAATTTTACAGCTGGAAACCAGACCCCATGGTGCTAGCAACGGACACCCTGGTCCAGAGTTGGCCACAGGAAATGCTTTATGCATTTCCCCCCTTCTTGCTCATACCAGCAGTATTACGCATAGTTCGGGCGACATTGTAATAATAACACCACTATGGCAGTCCCAACCATGGTTTCCACATCTTTTGTAACTGGTCATAGAGGTTCCCCGTCTCCTCCCTCCGTCGTCATCCATTTTGGAGGATCCAGAGGGAACAATAGAGAACTTGCTACAGTCTCTCACTCTGCGACTGGTAGCTTGGAAAGTATCAGGGGTCACTGGCCTTCAGAGAGCATTTCAGAAGCAACTGCTTCCCTCCTTTCAAACTCATGGGCTCCCTCTACTAGGAAGAGATACCATAGAGTCTGAGGCTCATGGGTTTCTTGGGGTCTGGGACAACAGGTTGATCCCATTTCAGCTTCTTTGTCCCAACTGCTGAAGTTTTTCACTCAACTATTTGATGATGGAAAAGCTTATCACACCATAAATAACATTAGATCAGCGGTATCTGCTTCCCATCAGGGTATTAATGGGGTTCCTGTAGGACAGCATCCCATAATATGTAGATTATTAAGGGGCATTCGTCTCCAGAGACCTCCGCGTCCTCGTTACTCCTCCACTTGGGACGTTAATCTGGTATTAAACCTGTTAGACACCTGGTCCATTAATGATGTCCTGTCTATTAAACAGATCTCAGCTAAATGAATCATGTTACTCGGTTTAATTTCCTGTAAGAGTATCTGACGTTAGGGCCTTAGACCTTTCTGGGAGAATTTTTTCTCCTACAGGAGTGAAATTTGTCTTTTCTAATAGGACAAAAACTCCTTTATCAGAAGTGTTTCACCCAGCGTTTCCACAAGGCCCCGACTTATGTCCTGTGCTTTGCCTAAAGGAGTACGAGAGAGTTACTGATAACCGTTTCTTTATTTCACTTTGTAAACCCTAGAATTCGGTCACGTCTACGACACTGGCTGATGGGTTAATTTTTAAAGCTCATTCGGCCCGGAGTGCTACGGTCTCTGCGGCTCATTCACAGGGCTGTCGTCTAGAAGATATTATTAATACAGCTGCCTGGTCCCGAGAATCCACATGTCGAGAATTTTATTTTAAACCAGTGTGTCACATGTCACAATCACTAACTAGGCTTTCAACTCGCATAATATGAGCCACGTGTCTTATCCCACATTAATATGACGGGGGAATCATTCCTATTCCGGGAAGCCGACCCCCCAACTCACTGACGCAACCATCAATCACTCTCACCTTACAGTCCTCTCCTCCTGTTTCCAACCCCAACCCTCCCAGATTGTGAGTTCCTACGGGAATAGGGCCCTCATCTCCTCCTGTACTGTTTGTCAAATGTTGTTCAATGTATTGTAACCCTGTCTATACTGTGTTTATTGTACAGCGCTGCGGAATATGCTGGCGCTTTATAAATAAAGAATAATAATAATATAATAAAATACATGGAGGCGAGTATTATCCCACCCTTTTTCTGGCTTTGCCCTCCCATGTAAATTTACTGTTTATTGAGATACGGAGTTATCATTTAATAATTGTTTCAGAAACATTAGTTTTAATCAGCAATTTATTGTTTCAGCTTGAGTGAAAAGTCGAAGGCGTGCATTCTTCTTCATCTTACCCAAGTTGGAACTTGAAGCATTCATTTGTTGTCTGTCATCACGGACCATTCTTGTTCATCGTTCTTCAATATATTCAAGTTGTTACATTCCGGTTATGAGTTCTATCGGTCTTCGCTCAGAAAAGAGGATTTGGAGAAGGTTACCTCAGGATATATACGGGCGGCTGCTTGCTGATTGGCCGGCGCGATGCAAGAGTTAATACTATTGGACAGTTCATTGTCGGTTAAGAATGAAACTTTTTTTATGTCAAAATACTTTGTATTTTGTCATTTGTTCTTTTCTTTACTTCACCGATAGCAGCAAAGAATAGCATAATACTCACCTCCGTGTCTTTACTATAATTACGATTCCCCCGTCATATTAATAGGGGAATCTGAGAATTATCCCACAAGACACATAGGCTCTTATTATGTTATATTTTTCTTTACTTAAGCCAATAGCAGCAAAGATTAACACAAAATACAGACAAATAAAGTATTGAGAGAAAAAAAACACCTCTGTTTTAACAATCAACTAAGACATGTCCAATAGTATTGTCCTTTAGTCTCTTCCAACCAATCAGTGATCATCCAGGTGTTTAAATCCTAAGGTAACCGTTGGCCACTCCTCTTTTCTTTGCTGCTCGCCGACAGAGATAAGTATTAGCAGCAAACTGCGTTATTATACGGATTTAAAGTATTGAATAAATTATTATTGTCGTTGCTTTCGCAAATTAGTTTTTTGTCTTATATACATTTATTGTATTGCTTTTATGTTTTAATACGTTTTTATTCAGTTATTGCACCTTTTTCAGGGTTTTTACTCTCTCCCAGGGTGCTGTGACTGGGGTAGATTTATTTTAGAGTCAGGTGCAGAAATCTTGGGACATGGACACAATTGTAACATCTTTGTCTCTATACACCACCACAATGGAGTTGGAATGAAACAAACACAATGTGCTTTAACTGCAGACTGTCAGCTTTAATTTGAGGCTATGTACATCCAACTCAGGTGAACGGTGTAGGACTTAACAAGTGGGAGGCACATCTGCAAACTGCTGTAAGTTCTACACCGTTCACCTGAGTTGGATGTACATATCCTCAGGGCATTACGCCCCCATGCTGCCGTAAGGGTCCCGGGCCCCCGTCGGCAGCGGCGTCGCCCTTTTACAGCTCCAGTATTGGACTCGATGAGTCAGAATCCGGAGCTGTGTCTCTGCTGCAGGAGCTGGAGGAGAGACGGTGTCCCCAGGCTCAGACCCCAAGGCTTAAGGTCCAGACCCCGGGCCCAGACCCCAAGGCCATCATATACAGCCCGTTATTGTGAGATTTATTGCTGTGGATTCTGGGATACGTTCATACACACCGCACATTACTGGGAGTTTTATTACTGTGGTGCTATGTTATGTCCTTTTTTTTTTTTTGAAGGGGGAGAAAAGCTGTTAGAGGTTGGGGGAGTGCTAGTGGGGCCCGGGGGGGGGCCCATCGTGAGGTTTAGTAAAGGGCCCCATCATTTCTGATGGCTGCCCTGCATACCCTCAAATTAAAGCTGACAGTCTGCAGTTACAGCACATTTTGTTTGTTTCATTCCAACTCCATTGTGGTGGTGTATAGAGCCAAAGATGTTACAATTGTGTCCATGTCCCAATATTTCTGGACCTGACTGTACATTGCTCAGGCCTAGGGTGGCCAAGAGACGTGTCCCAGTGGAATGCAGGGGGGGGGGGGGGACTGTCATGGAACTGACGTAACGCTCCAAACTCCAAGAGACTTTATATTTAAAATCACACGATATAATTGAACATATTTTACATTACGTAGCTTTAGTCCCAATATTTATGACTGTACGTTCAATGGAATCTAGTAATTTTGTCAGAGGACCCAAAAATAATCAAACAGCTCGCTGTGACGGATTCTATAGGGGACATTCACAAAGCACAGAAATTTCGGTGCTTTGTACTTCAGTGGTCTTTGGCGATTCCATTTCTCTGACCCGTCTGTGAATTCACCGCAGGGTAACCGTAGTGCATCCAAGACCACCAAACTGCAAAAAACAACAAAACAGAACTCTAATAGGTGTTTAAACAAATTAAACGTCTTAAAATTTGTCAAAATAATAAAAAAGGTCCTTTATAATAAAAAAAATAAGGCCTTTTAAAAAAACTAGGCATCGAAAATCTCGTCTAAAAACATAGAATAAACCGTTTTTATTCTATATTGAATTAAAACTGCAATAATTTTAACATTGAAACCTATGGGATTCGCCGGAATAAACCTGTCGAATGAAAACACCGAACATGAGGGCATTTCACTGACATTTCTCTGCTGTTGAATGTGAATAGATTAACCATTGCTTCTCTATGTGGGATTTCCCTGCCGCCGAACAGCACCGTATTTCACTGCCGCTAAACAGGCACCGTGTTTCACTGCCGCCGCACAGGCACCGTATTTCACTGCCGCCGAAAAGGCACCGTATTTTACTGCCGCCGCACAGGCACCGTATTTCACTGCCGCCGAACAGGCACCATATTTAACTGCCGCGAAACCGCACCGTATTTTACTGCCGAACAGGCACCGTATTTCACTGCCGCGGAACAGGCACCGTATTTTACTGCCACCGAACAGGCACCGTATTTCACTGCCGCCGCAGAGGCACCGTATTTCACTGCCGAACAGGAGCCGTATTTCACTGCCAAACAGATGCCGTATTTCACTGCTGCCGAACAGGAGCTGTATTTCACTGCCGACCAGGAGCCGTATTTCACTGCCGCCGAACAAGAGCCGTATTTCACTGGCGTTGAGCAGGAGCCGTATTTCAGTGGCGCCGAACAGGCACCGTATTTCACTGCCGCCGAACAGGCACCGTATTTCACTGCCGCAGAACAGGCACCGTATTTCACTGCCGCCGAACAGGCACCGTATTTTACTGCCGCCGCACAGGCACCGTATTTCACTGCCGCCGAACAGGCACCATATTTAACTGCCGCGAAACCGCACCGTATTTTACTGCCGAACAGGCACCGTATTTCACTGCCGCGGAACAGGCACCGTATTTTACTGCCACCGAACAGGCACCGTATTTCACTGCCGCCGCAGAGGCACCGTATTTCACTGCCGAACAGGAGCCGTATTTCACTGCCAAACAGATGCCGTATTTCACTGCTGCCGAACAGGAGCTGTATTTCACTGCCGACCAGGAGCCGTATTTCACTGCCGCCGAACAAGAGCCGTATTTCACTGGCGTTGAGCAGGAGCCGTATTTCAGTGGCGCCGAACAGGCACCGTATTTCACTGCCGCCGAACAGGCACCGTATTTCAATGCCGCAGAACAAGCACCGTATTTCACTGCCGCCGAACAGGCACCGTATTTCACTGCCGCCGAACAGGCACCGTATTTCACTGCCGCCGAACAGGCACCGTATTTCACTGCCGCCGAACAGGCACCGTATTTCACTGCCGCCGAACAGGCACCGTATTTCACTGCCGCCGAACAGGCACCGTATTTCACTGCCAAACAGGAGCCGTATTTCACTGCCAAACAGGAGCCGTATTTCACTGCCAAACAGAGGCCGTATTTCACTGCCGCCGAACAAGAGCCATATTTCAGTGGCGCCGAACAGGCACCTTATTTCACTGGCGCTGAACAGGCACCATATTTCACTGCCGTCAGACACCGTATTTCACTGCGTGATCAGGCATTGTATTTCACTGCCGCCGAACAGACATCGGATTTCACTGCGTAACAGGCACCGTATTTTACTGCCAGCGAACAGGCACCGTATTTAACTGCCGCTGAACCGCACCATATTTTACTGCCACCACACAGGCACCATATTTTACTGCCGCCGCACAGGCACCATATTTCACTGCCGCCGCAGAGGCACCATATTTCACTGCCGCCGAACAGCACCGTATTTCACTGCCGCCAAACAGGCACCGTATTTCACTGCCGCCAAACAGGCACCGTATTTCACTGCCGCCAAACAGGCACCGTATTTCACTGCCGCCAAACAGGCACCGTATTTCACTGCCGCCGCACAGGCACCATATTTCACTGCCGCCGCAGAGGCACCGTATTTTACTGCCGGCACAGGCACCGTATTTCACTGCCGCCGAACAGGCACCGTATTTAACTGCCACCGAACAGGCACCGTATTTTACTGCCGAACAGGCACCGTATTTCACTGCCGCCGAACAGATACCGTATTTCACTGCCGCCAAACAGGCACCGTATTTAACTGCCACCGAACAGGCACCGTATTTCACTGCCGAACAGGCACCGTATTTCACTGCCGCCGAACAGCACCGTATTTCACTGCCGCCAAACAGGCACCGTATTTTACTGCCGCCAAACAGGCACCGTATTTCACTGCCGCCGCAGAGGCACCGTATTTCACTGCCGAACAGGAGCCGTATTTCACTGCCAAACAGATGCCGTATTTCACTGCCGCCGAACAAGAGCCGTATTTCACTGGCGCTGAGCAGGAGCTGTATTTCAGTGGCGCCGAACAGGCACCGTATTTCACAGTCGCCGAACAGGCACTGTATTTCACTTCGGGGAACAGGCACTGTATTTCACTGCCGCCGAACAGGCACCGTATTTCACTGCCGCAGAACAGGCACCATATTTTACTGCCGCCGCACAGGCACCGAATTTAACTGCCGCCGAACTGCACCGTATTTTACTGCCGCGGAACAGGCACCGTATTTTACTGCCACCGAACAGGCACCGTATTTTACTGCCGCCGCAGAGGCACCGTATTTCACTGCCGAACAGATGCCGTATTTCACTGCCGCCGAACAAGAGCCATATTTCAGTGGCGCCGAACAGGCACCTTATTTCACTGCCATCAGACACCGTATTTCACTGCGTGATCAGGCATTGTATTTCACTGCCGCCGAACAGACATCGGATTTCACTGCGTAACAGGCACCGTATTTTACTGCCGCCGCACAGGCACCGTATTTCACTGCCGCCGAACAGGCACCATATTTAACTGCCGCGAAACCGCACCGTATTTTACTGCCGAACAGGCACCGTATTTCACTGCCACCGCACAGGCACCGTATTTCACTGCCGCGGAACAGGCACCGTATTTTACTGCCACCGAACAGGCACCGTATTTCACTGCCGCCGCAGAGGCACCGTATTTCACTGCCGAACAGGAGCCGTATTTCACTGCCAAACAGATGCCGTATTTCACTGCTGCCGAACAGGAGCTGTATTTCACTGCCGACCAGGAGCCGTATTTCACTGCCGCCGAACAAGAGCCGTATTTCACTGGCGTTGAGCAGGAGCCGTATTTCAGTGGCGCCAAACAGGCACCGTATTTCACCGCCGCCGAACAGGCACCGTATTTCACTGCCGCCGCAGAGGCACCGTATTTTACTGCCGGCACAGGCACCGTATTTCACTGCCGCCGAACAGGCACCGTATTTAACTGCCACCGAACAGGCACCGTATTTTACTGCCGAACAGGCACCGTATTTCACTGCCGCCGAACAGCACCGTATTTCACTGCCGCCAAACAGGCACCGTATTTTACTGCCGCCAAACAGGCACCGTATTTCACTGCCGCCGCAGAGGCACCGTATTTCACTGCCGAACAGGAGCCGTATTTCACTGCCAAACAGATGCCGTATTTCACTGCCGCCGAACAAGAGCCGTATTTCACTGGCGCTGAGCAGGAGCTGTATTTCAGTGGCGCCGAACAGGCACCGTATTTCACAGCCGCCGAACAGGCACTGTATTTCACTTCGCCGAACAGGCACTGTATTTCACTGCCGCCGAACAGGCACCGTATTTCACTGCCGCAGAACAGGCACCATATTTTACTGCCGCCGCACAGGCACCGAATTTAACTGCCGCCGAACTGCACCGTATTTTACTGCCGCGGAACAGGCACCGTATTTTACTGCCACCGAACAGGCACCGTATTTTACTGCCGCCGCAGAGGCACCGTATTTCACTGCCGAACAGATGCCGTATTTCACTGCCGCCGGAACAAGAGCCATATTTCAGTGGCGCCGAACAGGCACCTTATTTCACCTGCCATCAGAACACCGTATTTCACTGCGTGATCAGGCATTGTATTTCATCACTGCCGCCGAACAGACACCGATTTCACTGCCGTAACAGCACCGTATTTTACTGCCGCCGAAAAGGCACCGTATTTTACTGCCGCCGCACAGGCACGTATTTCACTGCCGCCGAACAGGCAACCATATTTCACTGCCGCGAACCGCACCGTATTTTACTGCCGAACAGGCACCGTATTTCACTGCCACCGCCAGGCCGTATATTCACTGCCGCGGAACAAGGCACCGTATTTTACTGCCACCAGAACAGGCACCGTATTTCACTGCCGCCGCAGAGGCACCGTATTTCACTGCCGAACAGGAGCCGTATTTCACTGCCAAACAGATGCCGTATTTCACTGCCTGCCGAACAGGAGCTGTATTTCACTGCCGACCAGGAGCCGTATTTCACTGCCGCCGAACAAGAGCCGTATTTCACTGGCGTTGAGCAGGAGCCGTATTTCACTGGCGCCGAACAGGCATTACCGTATTTCACCGCCGCCGAACAGGCACCGTATTTCACTGCCGCCGAACAGGCACCGTATTTCACTGCCGCCGCACAGGCACCGAATTTAACTGCCGCCGAACAGGCACCGTATTTCACTGCCGCGGAACAGGCACTGTATTTCACTGCCGCCGAACAGGCACCGTATTTCACTGCCGCCGAACAGGCACCGTATTTCACTGCCGCCGAACAGGCACCGTTTTTCACTGCCGCCGAACAGGCACCGTATTTCACTGCCGCCGAACAGGCACTGTATTTCACTGCCGCCGAACAGGCACTGTATTTCACTGCCGCCGAACAGGCACTGTATTTCACTGCCGCCGAACAGGCACTGTATTTCACTGCCGCCGAACAGGCACTGTATTTCACTGCCGCCGAACAGGCACTGTATTTCACTGCCGCCGAACAGACATCGGATTTCACTGCGTAACAGGCACCGTATTTTACTGCCACCGAACAGGCACCGTATTTTACTGCCGAACAGGCACCGTATTTCACTGCCGCCGAACAGGTACCGTATTTTACTGCCGCCGAACAGGCACCGTATTTCACTGCCGCCGAACCGCACCGTATTTTACTGCCAACACACAGGCACCGTATTTCACTGCCACCACACAGGCACGGTATTTCACTGCCACCGCACAGGCACCGTATTTCACTGCCGCCGCAGAGGCACCGTATTTTACTGCCGAACAGGCACCGTATTTCACTGCCGCCGAAAAGGCACCGTATTTTACTGCCACCGCACAGGCACCGTATTTTACTGCCGCGGAACAGGCACCGTATTTTACTGCCACCGAACAGTCACCGTATTTCACTGCCGCCGCAGAGGCACCATATTTCAGTGCCGAACAGGAGCCGTATTTCACTGCTGCCGAACAGGAGCTGTATTTCAGTGCCGACCAGGAGCCGTATTTCACTGCCAAACAGATGCCGAATTTCACTGCCACCGAACAAGAGCCGTATTTCACTGGCGCCGAGCAGGAGCCGTATTTCAGTGGCGCCGAACAGGCACCGTATTTCACTGCCGCGGAACAGGCACTGTATTTCACTGCCGCCGAACAGGCACCGTATTTCACTGCCGCCGAACAGGCACCGTATTTCACTGCCGCCGAACAGGCACCGTTTTTCACTGCCGCCGAACAGGCACCGTATTTCACTGCCGCCGAACAGGCACTGTATTTCACTGCCGCCGAACAGGCACTGTATTTCACTGCCGCCGAACAGGCACTGTATTTCACTGCCGCCGAACAGGCACCGTATTTCACTGCCGCCGAACAGGCACTGTATTTCACTGCCGCCGAACAGGCACTGTATTTCACTGCCGCCGAACAGGCACTGTATTTCACTTCGCCGAACAGGCACTGTATTTCACTGCCGCCGAACAGGCACCGTATTTCACTGCCGCCGAACAGGCACCGTATTTCACTGCCGCAGAACAGGCACCGTATTTTACTGCCGCCGCACAGGCACCGTATTTAACTGCCGCCGAACCGCACCGTATTTTACTGCCACCGCACAGGCACCGTATTTTACTGCCGCCGCACAGGCACCGTATTTCACTGCCGAACAGGAGCCGTATTTCACTGCCAAACAGATGCCGTATTTCACTGCTGCCGAACAGGAGCTGTATTTTACTGCCGACCAGGAGCCGTATTTCACTGCCGCCGAACAAGAGCCGTATTTCACTGGCGCCGAGCAGGAGCCGTATTTCAGTGGTGCCGAACAGGCACCGTATTTCACTGCCGCCGAACAGGCACCGTATTTCACTGCCGCCGAACAGGCACCGTATTTCACTGCCGCCGAACAGGCACCGTATTTCACTGCCGCCGAACAGGCACCGTATTTCACTGCCGCCGAACAGGCACCGTATTTCACTGCCGCCGAACAGGCACTGTATTTCACTGCCGCCGAACAGGCACTGTATTTCACTGCCGCCGAACAGGCACTGTAATTCACTTCGCCGAACAGGCACTGTATTTCACTGCCGCCGAACAGGCACCGTATTTCACTGCCGCCGAACAGGCACTGTATTTCACTGCCGCAGAACAGGAACCGTATTTCACTGCCGCCGAACAGGCACCGTATTTAACTGCCGCAGAACAGGCACCGTATTTTACTGCCGCCGCACAGGCACCGAATTTAACTGCCGCCGAACTGCACCGTATTTTACTGCCGCGGAACAGGCACCGTATTTTACTGCCGCCGCAGAGGCACCGTATTTCACTGCCGAACAGGAGCCGAATTTCACTGCCAAACAGATGCCGTATTTCACTGCCGCCGAATAGGAGCCGTATTTCACTGCCGAACAGGAGCCGTATTTCACTGCTGCCGAACAGGAGGCGCATTTCACTGGCGCCGAACAGGAGCTGTATTTCACTGGCGCCGAACAGGCACCATATTTCACTGCCGTCAGACACCGTATTTCACTGCGTAACAGGCACCGTATTTTACTGCCAACGAACAGGCACCGTATTTCACTGCTGCCGAACAAGAGCCGTATTTCACTGCCACCGCACAGGCACCGTATTTCACTCCCACCGCACAGGCACCGTATTTCACTGCGTGATCAGGCATTGTATTTCACTGCCGCCGAACCGCACCGTATTATACTGCCACCACACAGGCACCGTATTTTACTGCCACCGAACAGGCACCGTATTTCACTGCCGTCGCAGAGGCACCGTATTTCACTGCCGAACAGGAGCCGTATTTCACTGCCAAACAGATGCCGTATTTCACTGCTGCCGAACAGGAGCTGTATTTCACTGCCGACCAGGAGCCGTATTTCACTGCCAAACAGATGCCGTATTTCACTGCCGCCGAACAAGAGCCGTATTTCACTGGCGCCGAACAGGCACCGTATTTCACTGCCGCCGAACAGGCACTGTATTTCACTGCCGCCGAACAGGCACTGTATTTCACTGCCGCCGAACAGGCACCGTATTTTACTGCCGCCAAACAGGCACCGTATTTCACTGCCGCCGAACAGGCACCGTATTTTACTGCCGCCAAACAGGCACCGTATTTCACTGCCGCCAAACAGGCACCGTATTTTACTGCCGCCAAACAGGCACCGTATTTCACTGCCGCCGAACAGGCACCGTATTTTACTGCCGCCAAACAGGCACCGTATTTCACTGCCGCCAAACAGGCACCGTATTTCACTGCCGCCGATCCGCACCGTATTTTACTGCCACCGCACAGGCACCGTATTTCACTGCATGATCAGGCATTGTATTTCACTGCCGCCGAACCGCACCGTATTTTACTGCCACCACACAGGCACCGTATTTCACTGCCACCGCACAGGCACCGTATTTCACTGCCGCGGAACAGGCACCGTATTTTACTGCCACCGAACAGGCACCGTATTTTACTGCCGCCGCAGAGGCACCGTATTTCACTGCCGAACAGGAGCCGAATTTCACTGCCAAACAGATGCCGTATTTCACTGCCACCGAACAGGAGACGTATTTCACTGCCGAACAGGAGCCGTATTTCACTGCCGCCGAACAGGAGCTGTATTTCACTGGCGCCGAACAGGCACCATATTTCACTGCCGTCAGACACCGTATTTCACTGCGTAACAGGCACCGTATTTTACTGCCAACGAACAGGCACCGTATTTCACTGCCGCCGAACTGCACCGTATTTCACTGCCGCCGAACAGGCACCGTATTTTACTGCCGTCGCACAGGCACCGTATTTCACTGCCAACGAACAGGCACCGTATTTCACTGCCGCCGAACAGGCACCGTATTTCACTGCCGCCACAGAGGCACCATATTTCACTGCCAAACAGAAGTCGTATTTCACTGCTGCTGAACAAGAGCCGTATTTCACTGGCGCCGAACAGGCACCGTATTTCACTGCCGCCGAACAGACATCGGATTTCACTGCGTAACAGGCACCGTATTTTACTGCCGCCGCACAGGCACCGTATTTTACTGCCGCCGAACAGGCACCGTATTTCACTGCCACCGCACAGGCACCGTATTTCACTGCGTGATCAGGCATTGTATTTCACTGCCGCCGAACCGGCACCGTATTTTACTGCCACCACACAGGCACCGTATTTCACTGCCGCCGCACAGGCACCGTATTTCACTGCCGCCGCACAGGCACCGTATTTCACTGCCGCCGCACAGGCACCGTATTTCACTGCCACCGAACAGGCACCGTATTTTACTGCCGCCGCAGAGGCACCGTATTTCACTGCCGAACAGGAGCCAAATTTCACTGCCAAACAGATGCCGTATTTCACTGCCGAACAGGAGCCGTATTTCACTGCCGAACAGGAGCCGTATTTCACTGCCGCCGAACAGGCGGCGTATTTCACTGGCGCCGAACAGGAGCTGTATTTCACTGGTGCCGAACAGGCACCATATTTCACTGCTGTCAGACACCGTATTTCACTGCCGCTGAACTGCACCGTATTTTACTGCCAATGAACAGGCATCGTATTTCACTGCCGCCGAAAAGGCACCATATTTCACTGCCAAACTGATGTCGTATTTCACTGGCGCCGAACAGGAGGCGTATTTCACTGGCGCCGAACAGGAGCTGTATTTTACTGGCACCGAACAGGCACCATATTTCACTGCCGTCAGACACCGTATTTCACTGCGTAACAGGCACCGTATTTCACTGCCGCCGAACAGGCACCGTATTTTACTGCCTTCGCACAGGCACCGTATTTCACTGCCAAAGAACAGGCACCGTATTTCACTGCCGCCGAACAGGCACCGTATTTCACTGCCGCCGAACAGGCACCGTATTTCACTGCCGCCACAGAGGCACCATATTTCACTGCCAAACAGATGTCGTATTTCACTGCTGCCGAACAAGAGCTGTATTTCACTGGCGCCGAGCAGGCACCTTATTTCACTGGCGCCGAACAGGCACCGTATTTTACTGCCGAACAGGCACCGTATTTCACTGCCGCCGAACAGGCACCGTATTTTACTGCCGCCGAACAGGCACCGTATTTCACTGCCGCTGAACAGGCACCGTATTTCACTGCCGCTGAACAGGCACCGTATTTTACTGCCGTCGCACAGGCTCCGTATTTCACTGCCGTCGCACAGGCTCCGTATTTCACTGCCGTCGCACAGGCTCCGTATTTCAGTGCCACCAAACAGGCACCGTATTTCACTGCCGCCGAACAGGCACCGTATTTCACTGCCAACGAACAGGCACCGTATTTCACTGCCGCCGTACAGGCACCGTATTTCACTGCCGCCACAGAGGCACCATATTTCACTGCCAAACAGATGTCGTATTTCACTGGCGCCGAACAGGCACCTTATTTCACTGGTGCCGAACAGGCACCATATTTCACTGCTGTCAGACACCGTATTTCACTGCGTAACAGGCATTGTATTTCACTGCCGCCGAACAGACATCGGATTTCACTGCGTAACAGGCACCGTATTTCACTGCTGCCGAACAGGCACAGTTTTTCACTGCCAATTCGCCAAAATTTGGCGAATTGACAGTTTAGTGAATAGTTGAGCTGCCACGAAATTGCACCGTACGGGGAAATTGACCGGTCAGTGCCCTTCGGGGGTAAGTTCGCCCCTTACTGAATAACCCTTTAATTATTGGGGGACCATCTGAAAACGTTTTGCAGATCAGCCAGTTTAGGCTCAAACTCAGGGGGTGACGTTTGTTTTATGACCAGAACGAGCCTAGGACACTCTGCTCTCATGTCGGGGTTTTAATGTGATCCTCTGTATTTAGTCACATGGTTCCATTCTACCCAGCTGCACCGGCACAAACAACTCATTGTCCAGGGCATCCACAGGGTCTGTCTCCCGTAGAGGAAGGAGATCCAGAATCAGATGACTCCTCTATAGTGTCCTTGGAGGACCTTTCAAAGTCCTCTGCTCCATGCCTGGTTTTGAGGCCACATGTGAATGTGGGTTTTAGAAAAGACAGATGTTTTGGGGAGCTGCCCCGTCTCCCTTTGTCCCAGGGAGCTCAGATTCAGGGTTGGTTTATAAAGTGATCAGAGACAGGTGTGGGTTTGCTATTAAGCAGCAGGAATGGTCACGGTGGATCCATGTTAAATGAAGACAGTGACATGGCGGAGGGAACGGAAGAGGAAGGAGAATAATCTGAAAGCAATACAGAAAAAACTAAAAGGAGCGGAGGAGAGAAACGCCAATACGGCCATAGGAAAAAACTATAAGGAGCGGAGGAGAGAAACGCCAATATGGCCATAGGAAAAAACTAAAAGGAGCGGAGGAGAGAAACGCCAATACGGCCATAGGAAAAAAACTAAAAGGAGCGGAGGAGAGAAACGCCAATATGGCCATAGGAAAAAAACTAAAAGGAGCGGAGGAGAGAAACGCCAATATGGCATAGGAAAAAACTAAAAGGAGCGAGGAGAGAAACGCCAATACGGCCATAGGAAAAAACTATAAGGAGCGGAGGAGAGAAACGCCAATATGGCCATAGGAAAAAAACTAAAAGGAGCGGAGGAGAGAAACGCCAATATGGCCATAGGAAAAAACTAAAAGGAGCGGAGGAGAGAAACGCCAATACGGCCATAGGAAAAAACTAAAAGGAGCGGAGGAGAGAAACGCCAATATGGCCATAGGAAAAAAATAAAAGGAGCGGAGGAGAGAAACGCCAATATGGCCATAGGAAAAAAACTAAAAGGAGCGGAGGAGAGAAACGCCAATATGGCCATAGGAAAAAAACTAAAAGGAGCGGAGGAGAGAAACGCCAATATGGCCATAGGAAAAAAATAAAAGGAGCGGAGGAGAGAAACGCCAATATGGCCATAGGAAAAAACTAAAAGGAGCGGAGGAGAGAAACGCCAATATGGCCATAGGAAAAAAATAAAAGGAGCGGAGGAGAGAAACGCCAATATGGCCATAGGAAAAAACTAAAAGAGCGGAGGAGAGAAACGCCAATACGGCCATAGGAAAAAACTAAAAGGAGCGGAGGAAGAGAAACGCCAATATGGCCATAGGAAAAAAACTAAAAGGAGCGGAGGAGAGAAACGCCAATATGGCCATAGGAAAAAACTAAAAGGAGCGGAGGAGAGAAACGCCAATACGGCCATAGGAAAAAACTAAAAGGAGCGGAGGAGAGAAACGCCAATATGGCCATAGGAAAAAAACTAAAAGGAGCGGAGGAGAGAAACGCCAATATGGCCATAGGAAAAAACTAAAAGGAGCGGAGGAGAGAAACGCCAATACGGCCATAGGAAAAAACTAAAAGGAGCGGAGGAAACGCCAATATGGCCATAGGAAAAAAACTAAAAGGAGCGGAGGAGAGAAACGCCAATATGGCCATAGGAAAAAACTAAAAGGAGCGGAGGAGAGAAACGCCAATATGGCCATAGGAAAAAAACTAAAAGGAGCGGAGGAGAGAAACGCCAATACGGCCATAGGAAAAAAACACCCACTAATAATGTGAGCAATAAACGTCAATATATCAAAGTATTAGCATGAGCCAAAGGCAAGATTTACCGGAGGTCACCTTACATGGACAAGACCGCTTTCTGATTGGCGTATCTCACAGACTCGTCACCTATTGCTCATTGTATTATATATGTTACAAGTTTTTATAAAGCACTAACAAGTTCTGTAGCGCTGTACAATGGGTGAGACAATATTAACGGCAGTAGAGTTCTGTATTTTTGGCGCCACCTAGTGGTCTCCGTGGTTATTCCTATGATTTATCAAGATAGGTAAAGTCGAAGCTGTTGACAGTTTAATGAATCAGCTGCTTCTCCCCTCCACTTGGTGGTATATCCCATTCCCGCCCAAGAGGAACAAGGTCTGCAAAATGATGTGGTGGGGTCAGCGCTTCCTTCACGCAGAGATCACTGGATTTGATTGTATGCCCTTGGTTTAGTCAGTCATTAGCTCCGCTGTGCTTGTGACTTGAAGCAGTAAAGCGACATGGTGTAGCATATACAGGTAATGAATGAGACAATAGTAAGGTTACACTCACAGTTGGCGGGGTCTCAAGTCAGACACCATATGTTAAAGCAGCCGGCGAGATTTTGTGGGCGCGCCGGATCTCCCCTCAGCGTTCAGTCACCTCCTCCTCCTCCTCCTCTCAGAAGTAACAAGAGTTTAAAAGGTAAAATCAACACAATTTATTGTAAAATAATGGAGTTAGTAAAATAATAAATAATAAATCCAGCCGAGACGCGTTTCGTGGTAAATTCCTCACTTGGTGTCGGGATAAGTTCTGAAGGCGAGAGTTCGGTGTAATGGAATGCTTTTATTTAAGTGCATTTATGCTGACGCTTTGCCGCTATTCACTACAGTAAAGGTAAGTAATGCATAATATGACATCTCCGTGTCTTGTGGGATAATTCAACACATTCCTTGAGAATCGGCAGTGACATCACTAGACGGACGCAAGAGCAAAGACTGGATTCCTTGAAAAAAAAAGCTTTATTCTTAGAAAAGTAACACTTTGTACCAGGTGGAGGTAACGTAAAGCAATAACAAAAAGACACCAAAAACATAAATATGACATCATGAAGTGACGCGTACACGAGAAACATATACCGATGGAATAGAAAATGGGCACGAATGAAACACGGGCAGAGGATCTGGGACTGAAGGAGGAGGGGTAAGACAGGATCCAGGAGAGAACAGAGCAGGGAGGGATGGGGCAGAGGATCGATTAGGCGGTAGAGGGATGGGGCAGAGGATCGATTAGGTGGTAGAGGGATGGGGCAGAGGATCGATTAGGAGGTAGAGGGATGGGGCAGAGGATCGATTAGGCGGTAGAGGGATGGGGCAGAGGATCGATTAGGTGGTAGAGGGATGGGGCAGAGGATCGATTAGGAGGTAGAGGATGGGGCAGAGGATCGATTAGGAGGTAGAGGGATGGGGCAGAGGATCGATTAGGTGGTAGAGGGATGGGGCAGAGGATCGATTAGGAGGTAGAGGGATGGGGCAGAGGATCGATTAGGAGGTAGAGGGATGGGGCAGAGGATCGATTAGGAGGTAGAGGGATGGGCAGAGGATCGATTAGGAGGTAGAGGGATGGGCAGAGGATCGATTAGGAGGTAGAGGGATGGGGCAGAGGATCGATTAGGAGGTAGAGGGATGGGGCAGAGGATCGATTAGGAGGTAGAGGGATGGGGCAGAGGATCGATTAGGAGGTAGAGGGATGGGGCAGAGGATCGATTAGGAGGTAGAGGGATGGGGCAGAGGATCGATTAGGCGGTAGAGGGATGGGGCAGAGGATCGATTAGGAGGTAGAGGGATGGGGCAGAGGATCGATTAGGAGGTAGAGGGATGGGGCAGAGGATCGATTAGGCGGTAGAGGGATGGGGCAGAGGATCGATTAGGAGGTAGAGGGATGGGGCAGAGGATCGATTAGGAGGTAGAGGGATGGGGCAGAGGATCGATTAGGAGGTAGAGGGATGGGGCTGAGGATCGATTAGGAGGTAGAGGGATGGGGCTGAGGATCGATTAGGTGGTAGAGGGATCGGGCAGAGGATCGATTAGGAGGTAGAGGGATGGGGCAGAGGATCGATTAGGTGGTAGAGGGATGGGGCAGAGGATCGATTAGGAGGTAGAGGGATGGGGCAGAGGATCGATTAGGAGGTAGAGGGATGGGGCAGAGGATCGATTAGGCGGTAGAGGGATGGGGCAGAGGATCGATTAGGAGGTAGAGGGATGGGGCAGAGGATCGATTAGGCGGTAGAGGGATGAGGCAGAGGATCGATTAGGAGGTAGAGGGATGGGGCAGAGGATCGATTAGGAGGTAGAGGGATGGGGCTGAGGATCGATTAGGAGGTAGAGGGATGGGGCAGAGGATCGATTAGGAGGTAGAGGGATGGGGCAGAGGATCGATTAGGAGGTAGAGGGATGGGGCAGAGGATCGATTAGGAGGTAGAGGGATGGGGCAGAGGATCGATTAGGAGGTAGAGGGATGGGGCAGAGGATCGATTAGGTGGTAGAGGGATGGGGCAGAGGATCGATTAGGAGGTAGAGGGATGGGGCAGAGGATCGATTAGGAGGTAGAGGGATGGGGCAGAGGATCGATTAGGAGGTAGAGGGATGGGGCAGAGGATCGATTAGGAGGTAGAGGGATGGGGCAGAGGATCGATTAGGAGGTAGAGGGATGGGCAGAGGATCGATTAGGCGGCAGAGGATCTTGGAAGGATGAGACAGAAAAGTCTCCAACAGAAGAAAGGGGGGGGATACCCCTCTAAGCGGGCTGCTCTCAGGTGTGTATGTTAAGGTGGTGATAATAGTATATCCTTATTCCGCTTACACATTATATATACACAATAGACAAAGGTTACATAGAAAACATTTCTTTTTAAATGCACTTTGTTGGTTTAAATTGTGTCAGGACAAGCTTTTCAGAGATAATACTTATTTGCTGCCCAATAGCGCCACCTTGTGTCTGTTTTATTAAAACGTTCTGTGCAAATGCAGAGGGTTCTTTAAAAACCAGTCTGTGCCACCTCCTTTAATCCGGATGGTTCCTCGTACCTCCAAGACGGAGAGCGGGATTAGGGGTGTATATTAAGCGCGCGGGTGTATTTCTCTGGCCATAGGCTTCAATGTTAAAAATATTCTCATTTTAATTCAAGATCTAATAAACCGTTGCTTAGAATATTCTGCAGTAAAGAGTCTATTTTTAGATTTTTTTTAGGATCTTTTTTTTTTTTAAATGCTCAAAAGATTTTTTTTACATCAATTCGAAATTTGACCCGAAATTTTGAATCGAGTCACCAAATCGAAACAAAACAAAAATTATTTTTTTAGCGGTGCACATCTCATTCTCTAAGAGGAACCATTGGGATTAAAGGAGGTGGCACAGACTGGTTTTTAAAGAACCCTCTGCATTTGCACAGGAGAACTTTTTAATAAAAAACAGACACAAGGTGGCGCTATTGGGCAGCAAATAAGTATGTCGCCTGCTGAGAAGTAGGCTTGTGCACCGATTTTTTTTTCGGTTCGATTTGTTCGGATGTTTAAACTTTTCAATTCGGCTCGTTTCGACCAATTTCTGTTCGATTCGGCTCGGCTTGTTTTTCGTGTACATTTGTTTTTAGGAATATCGACCATTTTTCGTATTTTCGGGTCACTTTGCTCGTTTTTTGTATCGACTTTTCGGAAATTTTCGTTTTTTCGGAACTTCTGTTCTCCTCGTTTCAAAGTGTCTACGATAATTCTGGCGATTCTATCGTGTTTTTTTTTATTAAATAAAGATCCTTTTTTTCTTATGAATAATTGAATATACATTTCACAACTTTATTTAATCATATTAAAATGGTAAGAAAGCCAAGGAACAAAACGATTTAAAAAAAGCTAAACTGACCCAAATGCCACAAGAAACAAGTGATACGCATTTACAAATACAAAATGTACAGAATCAGCGATATAACCGATAATAGTTAAATATACGATGTCCAGAATTACCGAAATGGAACCGAAATCACGAATGGAACCGAAATCATGAATAGAGCGAAAATAAATTTCGATTTGACACATTTCAAGTCCATTCGAAAAATCCGAAAATTTTTCGTTTCACCTCGGAAAACTTTTCGGATCTATCGGTTTTCGGGTCCGACCCGATTCGGAAATTCGGCCGAATTCGAAGACGCGAATCGGGAAATTTCGTGAAAATTCCGAAACCCGAAACGCACATCCCTACTGAGAAGATGTCGCCTGCTGCATCATGTGCCGGGTTTGATGAAGAGATCTGGACACTAGAGCCGCATTTCATCCATTAAGGCCCAGAATTAGCACATGATGGTAGAAGAGGAAGTACATGGACAAACGCAGAGACTGAGGGTGTATCGACATGAAGACAGAACAGAAAGGAATCTAAGCTCTATTTCAAATGAACACA
The DNA here is from genome assembly GCA_009667805.1 of Leptobrachium leishanense. Taxonomy (NCBI): domain Eukaryota; kingdom Metazoa; phylum Chordata; class Amphibia; order Anura; family Megophryidae; genus Leptobrachium; species Leptobrachium leishanense. The sequence goes on along the minus strand of RXON01004348.1, from coordinate 74,037 downwards.
GAAAGACTTAGAAAACACTTCATTCACACCGAACCACACGCAGCCAGACATCCAGCTTTCCCACCACCGAACCAGACGCAGCCAGACATCAACCAGACGCAGCCAGACATCCAGCTTTCCCAACACCGAACCAGACATCCAGCTTTCCCAACACCGAACCAGACGCAGCCAGACATCAACCAGACATCAACCAGACGCAGCCAGACATCCAGCTTTCCCAACACCGAACCAGACATCCAGCTTTCCCAACACCAAACCAGACGCAGCCAGACATCCAGCTTTCCCAACACCGAACCAGACATCAACCAGACACAACCAGACATCCAGCTTTCCCAACACCGAACCAGACATCCAGCTTTCCCAACACCGAACCAGACGCAGCCAGACATCAACCAGACGCAGCCAGACATCCAGCTTTCCCAACACCGAACCAGACATCAACCAGACACAACCAGACATCCAGCTTTCCCAACACCGAACCAGACGCAGCCAGACATCAACCAGACATCAACCAGACGCAGCCAGACATCCAGCTTTCCCAACACCGAACCAGACATCAACCAGACACAACCAGACATCCAGCTTTCCCAACACCGAACCAGACGCAGCCAGACATCCAGCTTTCCCAACACCGAACCAGACATCCAGCTTTCCCAACACCGAACCAGACACAACCAGACATCCAGCTTTCTAAACACCGAACCAGACGCAGCCAGACATCCAGCTTTCCCAACACCGAACCAGACATCCAGCTTTCCCAACACCGAACCAGACATCCAGCTTTCCCAACCCGAACCAGACATCCAGCTTTCCCAACACCGAACCAGACATCCAGCTTTCCCAACACCGAACCACACGCAGCCAGACATCCAGCTTTCCCAACACCGAACCAGACACAACCAGACATCCAGCTTTCCCAACACCGAACCAGACATCCAGCTTTCCCAACACCGAACCAGACACAACCAGACATCCAGCTTTCCCAACACCGAACCAGACGCAGCCAGACATCCAGCTTTCCCAACACCGAACCAGACGCAGCCAGACATCCAGCTTTCCCAACACCGAACCAGACATCCAGCTTTCCCAACCCGAACCAGACATCCAGCTTTCCCAACACCGAACCAGACATCCAGCTTTCCCAACACCGAACCACACGCAGCCAGACATCCAGCTTTCCCAACACCGAACCAGACACAACCAGACATCCAGCTTTCTAAACAAGCCTCTGTATGACAAATGGGTTTGTCCACCAAGATTTCAGAGGACATGCGCACATCGGAGGGTGTCTGCACTAGACCAAAAAAAAATCTGCATTAAGTATTAATTCAATGGAAGAAAAAAGGAGGCTTGGACTTTACTGAGACGTGAAGGTCCCAGCGCTCCTCATCTCCTCACAGGACTTTATTAGTAAGGCTGCAGCTCCTGGCCATCATAGAGGGCGTCTTGAAGAGTCTGACAGCTTGGACAGAGGACATGTTGGGATTAAAGGGCTCATCATGGAGACCTGTGTGAGTTGTAACTGCAGGGAGAGAGGACATGGGAAGATGCAGATTGAGAAGATGCTAGAGCTCCTCTCTAGGATTGTTTTGAGGCATCTTTGTCGGGACTTTGTCTTTTTTTCCATTTTTGTTCTTCTTCCTCTTCTCCGCTTGGCTCTTCCCCTTTTTCTTGCCTGAGGAAGGCCCAGAGTCCCCCTTCTTACTCTCCCAGGTCTCCTCCAGACAACCTGCATCATTAAGAGGAGGCCATTAATCCGCCGTCCAGCCAACAAAATACATATTAGCAACTTTACCGGACACATTAAACAGCGCTCATTCTATGCTCCCGTGAAGGGTTAATCCCCTCCCAGCATGACCGGTCGCTGGGTCTAATGGGTCACAGTTTTAAGCTCTACAAAGGGGCGAAAAGTGTGGGGGAGGGAATCTAAATGCAAATTGCCTCAATCCATTAATGCCAAAGTGACATGATGGTGCCAAAGTGTCCCTCTGAAAGCAGGTCACCACCGTGATACCATGCAGGATGGGCAGCTTCTAACACAGACCCCGCTTTACGACCTCACACCGCGAGCTCCTTATTCCGCTATAAGGAAACATCACTCACAGATGGAGGAAATTCTTAGAGGGCGAAATGCGTCGCGTACAGTCACATGACTCGGCGTGAAGTCTACACGGAGCGACAATAACAGGAGGGGGCTGGATGTGGGGGCAGCGCGTCCAAGCTGCAGGTAGCAGGACATGGAGAGAAGGCCTGTACAGATGTGGCATCTCTCGATGTGGTCCTCAGTTTTGTGTGTTGATACCACACAGCGTGGTGCTGCTCATATAAAAGGTGAATGCGGATCCTGCACGAGCCGGACTACACAATTTTAATACAAGGTCTCAGAGGCGAGTATTACAATCTCTTTTCTTGCAGCAAACAGAAATGTCGAAAAATAACAGACATTTAAAGAAACAAACATATTGCTAACAATGGAGTGGTCTAACCCCCCTTTCCCAGTGAGACAGTCCAGTGTTCTGCAAGTCTATAAGTATATCCACGTTCCCGCCTTTTCTCCCTCTTTTCTTGCTGCTGGAGAATGCTAAGTTATTTGTTTCTATGTTATTTTGGTGGTTTCCGGTCGTCCAGCTATAACGGAGGCGACCGGAGTGGTTTAGGAACGTTTTTGTGACTTTCTCTGCACAGGGAGTTGTGAGAATAATTTTGTTGCGTTTCTAAATCTTTATTTTACAGATGTATTTTCCTCGTGGCTGCGGCTGTTGCTAGGGGCGCATGCGCGGTAGTTTTGCGTGCTTTGCTCTGCCGGCATTTTAGTGTCTCCTCACGCTGTCAAAGAAAATGCTGGTCTTTCCCTATATTCCTTTAACATGTTGATGTGGAAGGTTCGTCGAACCCTCTCGTCTGGACATCGAGCCCCCACATAAGTGGTGTCACTAAGGCTCTCCATCACCGGATAGAGGACCTGCCAGGCTGCCTGCAGCTTGTCTTGTCGGGTGGGTTTCAGGACCTTTTGGCCTGGCTGAAATACTCGGTCTCTGGTGTCCCGGTCGTACCATAGTTGTTGGCGCGGCTGTGCCACCTGCATGTTCTCCCGCACTTTCTCAGTGAGATACTGCAGCCGGTCCTGTAGCTCTAGCACATAGGGCACAATGGGTAACTCTTCCTCCCCGGTTTTGCCCTCCCAATGTTTCCGGATCAGGTCAAGGGGACCTCTGACCCGGCGGCCGTACATGAGCTTGAACGGGGAGAAGCCTGTTGACTCCTGGGGAACTTCGCGGTAGGCGAAGAGTAGGTGGGGTAGAAACCCTTCCCAATTCCGGAAGGACTCCGTGAAAGCCTTCAGCATCTGTTTTAGGGTGCCGTTGAACCTTTCACAGAGTCCATTGGTCTGGGGAGCTAAAAATGGGTTTCACCTCACAGCTGCGCCACAGCTGTTGGGACACCTCGGCTGTAAATTGGGTGTCCTGGTCGGATAGGATCTCCAGAGGAAAACCAACTCTGGTGAACACCCCAACCAGGGCATCCACCACTGTCTCCGCCGAGATGTTGGCGAGGGCGATGGCCTCGGGGTAGTGGGTGGCATAATCTACAATTGTGAGGATATACTTTTTACCGGACGGGCTTGGTCTACTGAGGGGCCAATAAGATCTACGGCTAATCTGTAGAAAGGCTCCCCCACTATGGGCAGGGATCTTAATTTGGCCTTGCCCTTGTCTCCTCGTTTGCCTACCTTTTGGCACAAATCGCAGGTTCTGCAGTAATCCTGGACATCAGCAGATATACTGGGCCAGAAAAAGTTCTGAGTTAGCCTATGGCTAGTTTTCCGGAGACCCAGGTGGCCGGCTAAGGGGATATCATGCCCTAACTTGAGGAGTTCCTGGGGAACCACTGACGCTTGGGGACCTGGGCCATCACCCTCCCTCCCCCCTTAGTCAATCTATACAGGAGGTCCTGCTGCCATGCAAATTGGTCGGGGTTGCCTGAATCCTCTGGGGCCTCTGCCTTCTTGCAGTAGCCCGCTAGGGTCAGGTCTTCTACCTGCTCCTTTTCAAAGTCGGCAAGAGTACCCCAGAGGTCGTCAGGGAGGGGGTCAATTCCTAACTGGGACTCCCCCATGCGAGGTGGACCGGTGTTGCGAGCTTGTTGTCTCGTTGCCACTGGGTGGACGTTCTCCTCATTGGATTCTGAGAATCGGGAGGTGAGGCCTCCGAGGTAATTTCCTAAAAGGACCTCCGCTGGCAAATCTGGCATCACTCAGACAATGGTATACCCAGAGGCAGCTCCCCAGTTGAGATGGATCTGGGCGGTGGGGATCTTGTGGACAGCTCCCCCTGCTACCCGGACCGCAAGGGTTTTCCCGGTGCGATCAAAGTCCATTAACCGGTGCGGTTGAATGAGATTAAAAGGTGGCTCCCATGTCCCGTAGCCCCTGCACTGGTTGTCCATTCACCCGGACCACTTACCGATGATGTTGCAGTTGTCCCCTGTTGCTTGTACGGGGTTGGCCTCGTGCAACACCAGCCATAACTCTCCGGCGGCTCCAGGATACTCCAGGTGGACATCATGTACTGCCGCTCTGGGTGCTTGTGTCCCAGTCCCACTGTGGGCACTATTATTTGTAGTGCCCGGTTTGGTTGCATCAGAAGCAGGTCACACGGGTGGCAGGATGATGGGTTGATCGGCTGGGTGTTGTGGTGTGAACCTCGTGCAGACTGGAAGGGGGCTGGCTATTTTGGGGGGGGGAGCACTCCGGGGTGGAAGAATAGATCTAGTACCATGGGATTCGCTCCTCCGCCCGTCCTGGTACTCGTCAGCAAGTTGTGCTGCCCGGTCAACAGTGAGAGGCTTTCGGTCCCGGACCCAGTCTCACACCTCCGGTTGGGCATGATCATAAAATTGTTCAAGTAATAATACCTGGAGGGCATCTCTGCATCCAGTTCTGAGCAGAGCGCTGCATACGATACACCCACTCTGCATGAGTCCTTTGGACCCTTCCTGAGACCCCTGAATTTTTGTTGGTATGCTGCTGTCACCGCAAATCGGGCCAAAATCCTTTCTTTCACCCGCTCATAGGTGAGAAGGTCTTCCTCAGGGATTGCCCTGAATGCGGCCGCCGCTCTACCACTGAGCTCGCTACTCAGGATCCTTGGCCAGTCCATAACCTAGAGTCCCTGGATGATGCACTGCCGTTCAAAGTCCTCCAGAAAAACGTCAACATTGTCCTCACCATCCACAAAAGTTTTAAAAGCTGCTTATGGCACTTTCTTTCTGCTTTCCTCACCTTGTCCTTGGAGGGAAGCGTGGCCTCCGGTTGGGGTGTTGCTCTGCACTTTCATGGCCTCCGTGGCTTGAGCCAGGATCTGGACCACTAATTCCGGGGCTGGGTTTGGCCCTAGAAGTGACAATCGCCACTTAATGTCTTTTTGGAAGGGGCTGCATTCCTCGCTCTCGGCCGAGGACACATTGGATCTGTCAGATTCCATCAGCTCTGCAATAAGGGTTGCTTTGGATTTGTTACTTGCCACAATCCCTCTGATCTCCAGCAAATCTTTCAGCGATGATCTTTTTAACAGTCCATATTGCCGCTCCATGCAGCAGCTCCAATGCGTGGAAGGGAGCCAAATCCCAACGCTGCCGACCAGATGTGATGGAGTGACTGTACCCGGAGTACCTCCGACCGTGGGCTCTCTTCCATGTGTAACAGTCGACGGAGCAATCTTCCCTAATAGCTCCCTCAAAGCTTTGACCGCAGCCGAAAGAATGAGGGCTCACCATTCTAAGTCAAACAACAGAATGCCAGTTTATTCACAGACACACAGAGTCAACCCCAACCTCATTTACATACAATCAAGCAGATAGCTGCACAGGACCTTCAAACAATGGACAATGGGATTTCCTAGGAGAAGGGGGGAGGGAGAAGGCAGGGTGAACAAAAAGGAATTTTTATAGAGCGAACATACACAATAGAGAGAGCAGGTACTCTACAGAGATAGGTTAGATAACTGAGGGAATGTATACAAAATACACAAGAGACTATACAATAAATGCACAAGGGAATAACACACAGACATCAGTACTCTTGTTTGCTGGCGGATGTTTAAAGCAGTGAAAAGCGAAATAGTTTTGAAAGATCCATCAATTCCCCATTAGTCTCTTAAATGGTGGAGGGGCTTCTGTCACAACCATCTTTCAGGGACCACTTAGTACAAGGAATAGGGGGGAGTGGACTCTCCAAAATGAGTTTGCCGTCACACAAGGTTTTCGCATAGACTTCATCTCTGCTCCCATACAGAGCTCCCTTCCCCCTCTGTTGATTTTCTTGGCGGTGGAGGGAGCGTTGGTAGAGGAGGAGATTGCTGACCTTTTGCGGAAAGGGGCCATAGAACGGTCTTCCCAGAAGGACGCAGAGTTCCTGGGCAATCTGTTTATTCTTTATTTAGAGAATTATACATAACAAGAAATTCACGAAATCAAACGTAGAAAAAGACAGCCGTCTAGGGCTGGCCAAACTAACTACGGTCAGCCAGTCAGATAATGTAAGATTCAAGTAGTAAAAGGTCAATAAGGGAATAATAAAAACAAAAAGCAAGAAGTCCCAACCTCAGTGAAGGAAGAAAACACAAAAGAAACACATAAGCATGTAGGACTATCAACGTAAATGCCATAAATTGTCCTGATAAATTATACTCAGAGCTTATCTATAGACCAGTGACACGTAAACAGAGAAGAAAAAAGCTGGGGGGGGGTAAACAATATCGCTCAGGTCTCAGTCTGGCTGAAGTTCCGGAGGGTCCGGCGAGATGCCCGCCGCTTCAAGGTCGGACCAGGCGGTTTCAGGATCAGTGATGGTGTAGGGGACATTATTATGTGTCACCACCAATGCTCCCGCCAAGCCCCACCGATAACGGATCCCCCTCCGACGAAGAACCGCAGTCACAGGACGGAACCGCCTGCGAGCAAGCAGAGTCTGGAATGGAAGGTCGTGATACAAAGCCAACGTGGAGCCCTCAAATTTCACTGGATCTCTTGCGCCAGGAGCAGACATAAGCTTGACCTTAAATGCTACGTCACGAAAGGCCACCACGACATCACGGGGTGTCCCCTTCGAAAGCGCCGCAGGTTTCCGAACCCTGAATACCGATCCAATCACATCTGGCTTGTCAGGAGGGAGTCCCGCCATCCGAAGGGCCAAACGAGACACATAAGCTGGGAGTTCATCCGACGACACAGAGTCCGGGATGCCTCTGACCCTGACGTTACGACGGTGGTGTCTTGTTTCCAGCATCTCCACAGAGCGGGACAAAAGCTCCACCTGGGATCTTAGACCAGCGACCTGTCCCAACAGGTGAGTATGTTCCGATAGCACTGTAGAGGTCGTCGCCTGCACTGCTGTCACCTGCGCACGGTTGCAACCTCCTCCCGAACCGCCGCCACTTCAGGTTTCCACAACCCCCGGATCTCCCGGAGTTCGTCCAGGATCCTCCGAAGGTCTCTCTTCGTAAGAGGAAGATCATCATCCTCCTCCTGCCGACTTTCCTCAGGCTGTGTCATACGGGTTTCGAGTGAGGTCGCTCTCGTTTGTTGCGGTTGGGCACCCGGTCTCAAAACGTCCTGTCGTAATGAAGCCACACCACTGCTGGCTGAAAGCTGGTGTTCCTCGGCCGAATCCCCGTCAGAGAGGCCACCAGCAGTAAGTGAGGCACTCAAAGACGCCGTCAGCGCTGCTTTTCGTTTCTTTTGCGCCCTTTTTTTTGCTGCTGCAGATAGTGGTTGGGAGTCTGGTGTCCGAGATTGTGGGGAGATCCAGGTCATCGCAGAGCTACCACCCGAGTGCCAGGGGTCCTCTTCATTTTCCGAAAAGTCATAGCCCGGGGGGAGGGAGGAGGAGATCGCATCTCCCTTCGAAGTGGACCCACCTCTCATGGAGTCCCGAATGTCCCTCTGTCTGGACCGCAGCTTCTGTGAGCGACCGGTGGGCATGTCACCAAAAGCGCAGGCACAAGGAAGAAGAGCGGTAAAAGGTCTCAAATCTCCTTTCAGGCTTCTAAAATGGCCGCTAGTACTAGGCCCCGATTGTGCCGCGGGGGTTAATCCGCTCCAGAGCGTCAATTTCGGGGGTAAGGCAAACTCACCGAGTCCCCCAGTGCCCCCAGAGACCGTAGAGCGTTTCTCAAGTGCGAGCAAGCGGCGGAAATAACTTTAAAAAACGTGTTTATCACGGAGCTCCTTCAACTTGCAACCGCTCGCTTCCTCGGCTAGCTCCGCCCCGGGCAATCTGTTTATGATACCCAAGAAGGATGGGGGTAATCCGACCTGTCCTCAATCTGAAAGAATTAAATCTGGCAGTCAGATCCAACCATTTCCAGATGGAGGGCTTGCACTTATTGAAAGATGTCCTTCGGCACGGAGATTGGTTAGCAAAGGTAGATTTAAAGGATGCCTATCTGATGGTACCTATGACAGAGGAATCCAGGAAGTTCCTCTGTTTCCATTGGAACACCGACATGTGGCGATTTTGATGCCTCCCGTTCGTGTTTTTCTTCGGCTCTTTGGAGTTTCACCAAGCTGCTGAAGCCGGTGGAGTCGTCGTCTCAGATCCCAGGGTGTACGTCTCATCATCTATCTGGACGACATCCTTCTGATGGCGGAGTCCACGCAAATTCTGCGAGCCCATGTCCAGCAGACGATAACTCTTTTGCAAGAGTTGGGGTTTCTGGTGAACGCGGAAAAATCAATTCTTCAACCGGTTTGTTCACTGGAGTTTCTGGGTTTTATGGTTCATCCTGTACTGATGTCACTGGTCCGGCCAGACCACAAATGCAAAGCAATTCTGAAAGAGGTGCATGCTCTTCTCGCAAACGTCTCCCCGGCCTTGCGAGAACTTTCACGCATGATAGGTCTCTTGGCGGCCACGAAATTGGCAGTCTCCACTCTCCACTATCGGGCCCTCCAACGTCTGATGGCCCATTTCCTTCAGGGGGGGACAGGTACTCGGATCAGATTCAACTCTCGGAGGGAGCACGGGATCTCCGTTGGTGGATCTGGAACCTCCGGTACTGCAACGGCAGGTCTATCACAATTCCACCTCCCTCCCTGCTTGTCTATTGGGTTGGGGAGCCAGATATGAGAATTTGAGGACTGTGGGTTCGTAGTCCTCCCAAGAAACGCGTTTCCATATCAATGGGCTAGAGTTGTTGGCGGGTCTCTTCGCCCTGCAGAGTTTTCTAAAATCGGTGGGTCAGTCGTCCATCCTTCTTCGGATGGACAACTTTCCAGTGGTAAAATATATAAACGCCCTGGGGGGCCCCCGCTCCTCTCTAACCGCTATGGCAACGCGCCTTTGGGAATGGTGTTTGCCGATCGGGATCATGGTCCAGGCCCAGTTCATTCTGGGTGTGTCGAATCTCCTAGTATATTGAATACCTTATTTATAAATGTGTGATTAAATTACATCTTTTTGGGGGACTACACCGGAGAAAGACATTGGAATGGCCAGGAGTTAAACTTTAAATCGCCAAAGTATGAATTGTGTGCACTTTCCTATAAACCTATGATTAATGGTGCAATAATTATAAAGTTGAAAAATAGACAAATATTGCAAGAATGTTGAAAGCACCTACGGTTGAACAATATAGGGTTGAGAGCTGCCAATGAGACCAACAAAAGTGTGTGTAATCATATTGGAGTGAACAGCGGAGCGGCAGTCTGCTACTATTCTGTCACAACGTGAGAGATGGACAATCAGTAACCGTGATAAATGAGGTGTAAAACAATCTGGCAACTCAGTGTGTATACATTCCATCAATCCAGCACCGTGTGATACAATTGTAATAATAGGCTAAAGTGACAACTTGTAAAAGTACCTGGCAATCTGGTGCACCGATATTTCATTATTTTTAGTGTGGTGGGATATAAATGAAGCAATATACTGTAGTGATAAATCATTCATCTAATACTATTTGGCACCTTTTTGTAATTATATTATATATGATCAGACCAGCTTACAATGATGGTTAGAGGCAACACATACCAATGAATTCCAATGAACTGGATTAGGATCTGCCCAAAAGGTCTTTACTTAGTGATACTACAACAACAGGGGGAATAAATCAATTATCCCCAGTATCACCTTTTACCAGTTGGTAATTATTTGTTATTATAAAGTGTCGGGTTTTTATTAACCTCCCTGGCAGTCCGATTCTGATATTTTATATGTTAGAATCGGTCCTATTTATTTTGGCCCCCCTGGCAGTATTAGTGTGACTCGGGGGTTAACTTTCAATACTGAAAGCGGTATCCCCAAGCCACACTAGGGCCGATACTTCCATGTCCTGCGCTCCCACGCTGTCCCCGCAGTCACACTGCAGCCGATCGCAATGTCACACTTCCTGGTGTCACTCCTCGGAGAAGAGAACCAGGCAGTGTGACGCTGCGAGCGGCTGGAGGAGACTGCGGGGATCAGTGAGGGAGCGCAGGACATGTAAGTATCCAGCCCGAGTGTGGCTCGGTGATACCGCTTTCAGTACAAAAGGTTAACCCCGAGCCACACTCGGGAATACCATCAGGGGGGTTAATGGTGATATATTTTTTATTGATAGAAATAAAGGTTATGTTTTATCGAATGAATTCACGGGTCGAGCCTGCAAAATAGGGGCTTTAGTATTCCTAGCAGATTGGGGACTGGCGTTTGCACTTGTCAGCCTTTGCCAGAGTGATGGAGCTTTGGGGTCCTTTTCAGGTCGACCTCTTCGCATCCTGTCTAAACACTCAGTTACCCGATTTCTACAGTTGGCGCCCGGATCCCATGGCTCTGGCCACGGATGCCTTTCTGCAGACTTGGGGGGGGTCCTCGACATGATGCGTTCCCCCGTTTCAGTTAGTGTCACGGACGTTACACCAAGTTTGGGTTCAGGAGGCGGAGTTGGTTCTAGTGGCTCCATTCTGGGCCAACCAACCTTGGTTTCTCCTGTTCCTGGAACTTCTGGTGGATGTCCCACGGCTCCTCCCGGGGCTTTCGGATCTGTTGGTGGACGGGCAGGGGTTGCCTCATTTGCTGTTGTCGCAAGGAACATACCCCGTCCTGGCCTCATTGGTCTCGGGTCGCCCAGGGCGACCGGAAGCATTTCGAGTTGAGCTAGAACGCTCCTACGGGCAGCATGGGCCCCGGGCACTTTGTCGTGCTACGACTCGGCCTGGGCCCAGTGGTCAGTTTGGTGTGTGTAACAAAAATCCCTTTCGAGCGCCTCTACATTTCATCCTGGATTTCTTGTCAGAATGTTTTGACGAGGGTAGAGCTTATAGAACTCTTATTGTTTACCGATCGGCCCAGTCGGTATACCATGAGGGTTTCCTAGGGGTCCCGGTGGGCAAACATCCCTTTGTCTGTCGTTTGCTGAGAGGCATTAGGTGTTCGCGACCTCCGCTCCCACGGTACTCGGAGACCTGGGATGATGCTCTATTACTCAATTTCTTAATGGCATGGCCATCTAATGAGATTCTCTCAGACAGCTCTCGGCCAAGCTGTTGGCCCTCGACGGTCTCATTTCTTGTAAACGTGTAGGCGATGTCCAGACCTTGGATTTTCAGATCAGATCCTTCGTTCCGGAGGGGGTTCGTTTCGATGTCTCTCGTCGTACTAAAACGTCTATAACATCAGTGTCCTATCCGGCATTTCCAACGCAACCTGCATGGTGTCCTGTGAATTGTTTGATGGTTTATGAGGCCCGTAAGGTGGTGTTGCGTTCGGCGGGTGTATCGCCTCTGTTTATCGGTCTCCTCTTGCCGCGGTTAGTTCCACTACTCTGGCGCGTTGGCTTATGTGGTTATTGGCGCTGGCAGGGATGGACGTTGCTATTTTTTGGGCGCACTCTGTTCGCGGCGCCGCGGCTTCGTCGGCAGTGGTTGCAAGTTGCAGTCTGGAGGATCTGCTTAGGTCTGCTGATTGGTCTCGTGAGACCACCTTTCGGACTTTTAAGCCTATAGTTCATTGGTTGTCCGCTCTTATGGATCAGCTTTGAACTTTCAATAGGAGCCTCCTTGTAGTAAAATTATGGAATTTAGCCAAGTATGACGGTGAGTTAGAATTTTAATTAAGGACTCAGAGGCGAGTATTGCCCACCCTGCCCTCCTGGGGCGGACTCATGGGTTGGCTTCGCGTTCTGCATCTCGCGCTGGTATCTCACTCTTCTTTTGTTTCAGCTCAGTGGGATGGGGCGGATCGTCTGGTGGCAGTTCCTGTTTAAGGTCCGGCTGGATCATCTTCATGTTCTTCTACGCCTGTTGACCCGATGTTAGAAAGTAAAAGAGGGAGAAAAGGAGGGAACGTGGATATACTTATAGACTTGCAGAGCACTGGACTGTCGCACTGGGAAAGGGGGGGGGTTAGACCACTCCATTGTTAGCAATATGTTGGTTTCTTTAAATGTCTCCTATTTTGACATTTCTGTTTGCTGCTGTATTAAAAGAAAAGAGATTGCAATACTCGCCTCGGAGTCCTTTATTAAAATTCAAACTTTGCTAAATTCTATAATTTTTATCTTAAAAGCTTTTTACATTTTTTTTGCACCTTTCTTCGCCTTCCTGCGAAAATGGAGCGCTGACCTCCGAAACAGACGTTTAGGGACGCCGCGTCCATAGCGAGCGCGTGATTGGACGCCGCGTTCATAACGAGCGCGTGATTGGACGCCGAGTTCATAGCGAGCGTGTGATTGGACGCCGCGTTCATAGCGAGCGCGTGATTGGACGCCGTGTTCATAGCGAGCGCGTGATTGGACGCCATGTTCATAGCGAGCGCGTGATTGGACGCCGCGTTCATAGCGAGCACGTGATTGGACGCCGCGTTCATAGCGAGCACGTGATTGGACGCCGCGTTCATTGCGAGCGCGTGATTGGATGCCGCGTTCATAGCGAGCGTGTGATTGGACGCCGCATTCATAGCGAGCGTGTGATTGGACGCCGCATTCATAGCAAGCGCGTGATTGGACGCCGCGTTCATAGCAAGCGTGTGATTGGACGCCGCGTTTATAGCAAGCGCATGATTGGACGCCACGTTCATAGCGAGCGCGTGATTGGACGCCGGGTTAATAGCGAGCGCGTGACTGGACGCCGTGTATTGGCCGTGTATGGCGAGCGAGTGATTGGACACAGCGTTCATAGAGCACGCGTGATCAGACGAAGTATTCATGGCAAGCGCGTGATTGGACGCAGTGTTCATAGCGAGAGCATGATTGGATGCAGTACTCATGGCGCGCGCGTGATTGGACACCGTGTTCATAGAGCGCGCGTGATTGGATGCCGATGTCATGGCGAGCGAGTGGTTGGACACGGTGTTCATAGTGAGCACGCAATTGGTTACATTTTGTGTGCAGTGTGTTCACAGCTCCACGTTGCACCACTTTACACATTTTTGTTGATAATTTGTGTGGACACTTGTGCATTTGTTGTGAGATGACACTTGGCGCAGTCCACAAAGACAGAATGGAGGGTGCAGCATATGGCAGAGCACACAGGGCCGCCAGCACACGTTGGTGATCGGCACATGCTGCTCTTACTTGTATCTTGGCCTTTCAGGACGTGTCTGGCGCACAGGAAGTTGGTAAGATCCTCTTCCTGGTGATTACGATACCAGTCCTCAATGACGTCTTCATATTCCTCCACCATCACGTCACACTGCAAAAAGGAGGATGGGAATACGGGATCAGCAGGAAATGGGCTGAAAGGGGTTCAGTGATCAAGCAAGCCCCCCCCCCACCCTCTATCAGCATCTGAGATGTGAAGACATCTGCGATCATCTGGGGGATAGAGCGCGCTTCGGAAAGTTGCCAGGTGGTCAGAAAATAAGGCAAAAAAAGCAAAGATAGTGAAAAGCAGGGCAAAGGTGAGAAATAAAGAGGCAAGGGTGGGCACCGGATAGGCCGGAAGTGGGCAGCAGTGACACCAAAATGCCCCAACGACAGCAGCGACACCAATAACCCCGACACAGCCCCATGGACAGCAGTGACACCAATAACCCAGGCATAGCCCCATAGACAGCAGCGATACCAATAACCCCGACACAGCCCCATGGACAGCAGCGATACCAATAACCCCGACACAGCCCCATGGACAGCAGCGATACCAATAACCCCGACACAGCCCCATGGACAGCAGCGATACCAATAACCCCGACACAGCCCCATGGACAGCAGCGATACCAATAACCCCGACACAGCCCCATGGACAGCAGCGATACCAATAACCCCGACACAGCCCCATTGACAGCAGCGATACCAATAACCCCGACACAGCCCCATGGACAGCAGCGATACCAATAACCCCGACACAGCCCCATGGACAGCAGCGATACCAATAACCCCGACACAGCCCCATGGACAGCAGCGATACCAATAACCCCGACACAGCCCCATGGACAGCAGCGATACCAATAACCCCGACACAGCCCCATGGACAGCAGCGATACCAAAACCCCGACACAGCCCCATGGACAGCAGCGATACCAATAACCCCGACACAGCCCCATGGACAGCAGCGATACCAATAACCCCGACACAGCCCCATGGACAGCAGCGATACCAATAACCCCGGCAGAGCCCCATGGACAGCAGCGATACCAATAACCCCGACACAGCCCCATGGACAGCAGCGATACCAATAACCCTGACACAGCCCCATGGACAGCAGCGATACCAATAACCCCGACACAGCCCCATGGACAGCAGCGATACCAATAACCCAGACACAGCCCCATGGACAGCAGCGATACCAATAACCCTGACACAGCCCCATGGACAGCAGCGATACCAATAACCCCGACACAGCCCCATGGACAGCAGCGATACCAATAACCCCAACACAGCCCCATGGACAGCAGCGATACCAATAACCCCAACACAGCCCCATGGACAGCAGCGATACCAATAACCCCGACACAGCCCCATGGACAGGCAGCGATACCAATAACCCCGACACAGCCCCATGGACAGCAGCGATACCAATAACCCCGACACAGCCCCATGGACAGCAGCGATACCAATAACCCAGACACAGCCCCATGGACAGCAGCGATACCAATAACCCCGACACAGCCCCATGGACAGCAGCGATACCAATAACCCCGCCACAGCCCCATGGACAGCAGCGATACCAATAACCCTGACACAGCCCCATGGACAGCAGCGATACCAATAACCCTGACACAGCCCCATGGACAACAGAGATACCAATAACCCTGACACAGCCCCATGGACAACAGAGATACCAATAACCCTGACACAGCCCCATGGACAGAGATACCAATAACCCCGGCACAGCCCCATGGACAGCATTGTCACCAATAACCCCGACACAGCCCCATGGACAGCAGCGATACCAATAACCCCGACACAGCCCCATGGACAGCAGCGATACCAATAACCCCGACACAGCCCCATGGACAGCAGCGATACCAATAACCCCGACACAGCCCCATGGACAGCAGCGATACCAATAACCCCGACACAGCCCCATGGACAGCAGCAATACCAATAACCCTGACACAGCCCCATGGACAACAGAGATACCAATAACCCTGACACACAGCCCCATGGACAGAGATACCAATAACCCCGACACAGCCCCATGGACAGCAGCAATACCAATAACCCCGACACAGCCCCATGGACAGCAGCAATACCAATAACCCCGACACAGCCCCATGACAGCAGCGATACCAATAACCCAGACACAGCCCCATGGACAGCAGCGATACCAATAACCCCGACACAGCCCCATGGACAGCAGCAATACCAATAACCCCGACACAGCCCCATGGACAGCAGCGACACCAATAACCCCGACACAGCCCCATGGACAGCAGCGATACCAATAACCCCGACACAGCCCCATGGACAGCAGCAATACCAATAACCCCGACACAGCCCCATGGACAGCAGCGACACCAATAACCCCGACACAGCCCCATGGACAGCAGCGATACCAATAACCCCGACACAGCCCCAGGGACAGCAGCGATACCAATAACCCCGACACAGCCCCATGGACAGCAGCAACACCAATAACAAAAATACAAATCTGGTCTGCGCGATGTGAAACGCTAGGGAACTCGGACGGTTTCTCAAATGGCGTTGCCAACCATAGTGTATGGTGGAAGAGGCATGTAAAAGAAACACAATTTAAGTGTAGAGGGACAACACCAATTGCAGCATGTGTGATGTCTTTCAGTAATTAACTCACAGAGAGCCTATCACTGGCTCTGAGTGGATCGATGCCTTTGGATTATTTTTCTTCACTAACTTCTCAGGAAACCCAATCCTTGGTGTTGATATCTCGTAACATCCATAGGAAATGGAAGAGAGAGAACGCACAATCTTGTGTATATCTGACAAACAATGGCATATATGTATATCAGCTGCAAGTGCAAACTCACGTGTGGTGGAGCTATTCCCAGCTCAGAACGAAAGGCGTATGGGTTTCGTTGGCCAAACCCAATAAAAACCAAAACATGCAGAAATGGCTCTTCTAAAATTTAATAAATTATAAAAACAAATAAAAGGCCAGAACGCGTTTCGCCGTCGGCACACGGCTTCATCAGCTGGAACATATATTTCAGAACCGATATGCATGTTTATATAACACAGAAAATTTAAAAATTAAGGAAAAACGTTTTTTGCTGTGAGTAATTGGTGGTCAGCGTGCGTTCCTAGCCTCTTGTCGAGATTCTCGCATGTTACTGGCCCTCGGCGCCATCTTGCGCAGGCGCATAGGAGACTTCCGCGTTGCACCATGCGTTTCACAGCCCTGTATCCGGAATTCAGATGTACTTTGCGTTTCCTTATGAATATCGAACCGCTCTCAATGTCTTAAAGTCCATAATCTTATCTGCGGTCAAAGTATAATCAATATACCATACAAGGGAATGTAGAAACTTTATACATATAGTTATATAGGGCAAACCCCTAAAAGAAGCAGACTTTCTTCTCAAAACAAGCAATATAAATGTGGTTAGATTAATATAGCGATGCGGACTACAAAAAGATGCCAATTTATTTATTTATAAAGGATTTTACCAGGAAGGATACATTGAGATTTCTATCGTTTTCAAGTATGTCCTGGGTTCAAGAACATTGAAGTGTTACAGTTACAGAAATACAAAGTAATACAATGCAAGATATTATAAAAACACCACAAATATACAGATTAACAGAAAATAAATATGTAGGAAATATAGTCACTGTGTTACATGTTTACAGGTGAATTCTGTATTGAGGTATGTTAGTAAGGAGCTTTTGAGTGACTTAAGACTGGGGGAAGATTTGATGGTGTCTGGGAGGTTATTCCATAATTGTGGTGCTCTGTAAGAAAATGAGGACCGAGCCACTGTCTTTTTGTATTGTGGTATTGCAAGTAAGGTGCTGGTCCTGGATCAGAGGTTATAGGAAGAGGGAGCTGCTGGGGGAAGCTGTCTATTCAGGTAGGGTGGCAGCTTCCCAGAGATGCTCTTAAACACCAGGCTGGAAAGGTGAAGGGTGCGTCTGGATTCTAGCGATGGCCAGTTTAGCTCTTTTAACATGTCACAATGGTGGGTCATGTAGTTTCATTCTGCCGCTTTGCGCTACAATGTGTTATACAATGTAGTAAGTTTATGAAGGTGGGTTTGCGGGGCGGCTGCATACACTACATCTCCGTATTCAATAGCCGGCATAAGCATTTGCTGTACAATCTGCTTTCTTACCGCGGGGCTCAGGCAGGATTTGTTTCTGTACAGGGCACCTAGTTTGGGGTAAAGTTAGGTGAGAGTTTTTCGATGTGGGGCCAAAGGATAGATTAGGGTCCAACCACATACCTAGATATTGGAGAGAAGTGACTGTGGTCAGCGTGCCATTTGATTTTGTCCCAACACATAGATGGGGATTTTGCAATTTGTGTAGTTTAGGTTTTGTTCCAAAGAGCATCGTTACAGTTTTGTCAGTATTTAAAAAAAGTTTGTTGTTTTTGATCCACTTTTCTACCTCTGTGAATTGTTCTTGCAGCACGGCCTCCAGCTGCGGGAGATTTGGTTTGCTGGTATAGATCACAGTGTCGTCTGCGTACATATGTACAGTTGAGGCTTTGCAGACGTTGGGCAGATCATTTATGAATATTGTGAATAGCAGGGGGCCTAGTATTGAGCCTTGGGGTACACCGCACGTGACGGAGCGGGAGGGAGGAGCTGCCAGAAATTGACACATATTGTGATCGGTCGGATACATATGATTGAAACCAGGTTAGCGTGCGATCACCAATGCCAGAGTTAAGTTTTTCTAACAAGATGCCATGGTCTACCGTGTCAAAGGCCTTGGCAAAATCAAGGAAGATGGCTCCAGTTAGGTTTCCTTGTTCCATCCCAGCCTGGATATCATTGCAGACTTTTAAAAGGGCGGTTGTAGTTGAGCGATTTGGACGAAAGCCTGATTGATCCGGGGTTAAGTAGTTCCAATATTGATAATAATCACGTAATTGTGTGTAGACACATTTTTCCAAGACTTTTGACATTACAGGGAGCAACGATATCGGACGGTAGTTGGATACCAAAGTACTGTCACCACTTTTATGGATAGGTACCACTCTTGCAGTCTTCCAGAGCTTGGGTATGTATCCAGTCGCCAGTGACTCATTTATTAGGGTTGCGACAGGATTTTCAATTGCTGGCGCACTGATTTTCAGCAGCATTGCTGGTATTTGATCAGGTCCAGACTGGTATTTCATTTTTTGCTTACGGAGAAGTTTAGTAATGACACTGACAGGCACTGGTCTAAAACCGAATTCCTGTCTGATACAGGGACTTTGCACAGTTGGGGGGGCCTGACCTGCATGAGGCCTCTCTGATTGCCAAGCTAGGAAATGACATGCAATCAAAGTGGTGGCACATCCAACAAAATAATCATTAAAGGCATTTGCTACAACTAGGGGGTGTTGCAGGGTTTGGTTGTTTACTTTGACAGCAGCTGGCTGGGAGTGGACTGGGGGTGCTTGTATGTTACTTATGGTTAAAATAAAGTCCAGCTGGAGGAGGGTAATGAGCTGGTCTCTGCAAGGGCCTGCTACAAACACTGACTGAGTATGGGGTGTGTGCTGGAAGAGAAATCAAGATTGCAAATAGCATCACATTGGGTTGAAATTGTCCAGGAACTTAGGGGGGAGTTTGTAGGGGGCAATAAAAGTTAAGGTTCGTTGAACAGGACATTTGGGCAGAATTGCAGATTTAGAGCAAATGGGTAGAAAATGTAGAAGGGAGTGGAATGCAGAATTCAGATAGATATATTTGAATTGTTGCAATGCTAAAGATACACTTGTGTGCCATGAACATACATATATTACACATATATATGCATATGGGGAATGTGGCACAGGAGCTCTGGGAGGCAATTCTTTGAATTGCTATGATGTGCGGGTGGCTTCTGCAATATTAAACATATATATATATATATCACACACAAACACATATACAGTGATATTACAGAGTTAACAAATATACATCAAAAGAAAATGCATTAGGCTATGTGAGACGTAGAAATGTAAGATCACCTTCAGTGAATGGAGCCTCTAACCAAGATGCCCCATTGTGGAAAGTCCAGCTGGATGAGGGTAATGAGCTGGTCTCTGCAAGGGCCTGCTGCAAACACTTGAGCTTGTCATTATGCCGCATTGCAATGGTTAGTGAAGTATCTTAGTGCACATACCAAAAAATATATATTTTAATCTATAGTGTACGATGGTGTTAACCATCTATAATATTTTTGTGGGCCAAAACTAATTTGTCAGATATACACAAGATTGTGCGTTCTCTCCCTTCCATTTCCAGTGGATGTTACGAGATATCAACACCAAGGATTGGGTTTCCTGAGAAGTTATTGAAGAAAAATAATCCAGAGGCACCGATCCACTCAGAGCCAGTGACAGGCTCTCTGTGAGTTAATAACTGAAAGACACCACGTATGCTGTATTTGGGGTTGTCCCTCTACACTTAAATTGTGTTTCTTTTACATGCCTCTTCCACCATACACTATGGTTGGCAACGCCATTTGAGAAACCGTCCGAGTTCCCTAGCGTTTCACATTGCGCAGACCAGATATGTATTTTTGATATTCTGTTTGCCTGGTTTGGGGGAAACCACTTCCCGTCTGGTTTGCTGGGCATTTGGGGGGTATAGTGTGGGCGCTTACCATTCTCCACCGCACACAAATTTCAGTATAGTAAATTCTCCCATTGGTATTACAGCTGCCCCACTATGTCTCTGTCCAATTTCAGAAATAGAGTTGGTATAAACGTTGAGGCCATGTTTGGCAATAACAATCTAACAGTACAATTACAAGAGCCAGAAATTGGCATAAACAGAAAACCGCTGGTTGAGCGAGAGAAATTTAATAAAAGCTCAAGTTAAAACTAGATATAGCCACTCTAGAAAAATACAAAAAAGATAAAATTACACCCAGGGGTTTGAGGTTCCAAAAAACCCCTTCTTCCGAGAAGGATGATCCTGAATTTATTAAAGGTTGGAATGTTATGCTAGAAAGCTTTGCGGTATCTATGATGGATTATATTATCCAAAAAAAGAAAGAAAAACTTCCTAAGATAAATGTCACCATAGAGCAACTCTCCAGACAGATCAAGAACAATCCCTCGACAATGTTTTCGAGATTAACAAAATTTTAGAAGAAAAATTAGACAAAATAGAGAAAGAAATACTGATAATTAAAAAAAAGAAATATGAAAGAGATATAGAGGACTATAGGAGATGTAATGTTCATAGGGAATACGATATCAACAAAATGGAAAAACCCATGAACCCTATAAGCGAAAGGAAAGATTTCGATCAAGGGGGAGGATACTATAGAAACCGAAAATGGAACAACAATGATCAAAGATCGAAGGTGGGACCATAATAGGTCCAACAACCGATACCATAAAAACCGACAGTATAACAATTGGAGTAGAGAGGTTGAAAGAAGAGATGAAAATCTCTACCAAGGTAGAAATAATAATTTTTCCTATGATCGGAATAACTATGGAAGTTACGGTTTCCACCATCAGGATAGATTCCAACCTTGGGACAATAATAGAGAGGGGTGGAGACGGAGAGAAAGACCGGTCAACAATGAATGGACAACAGTGGGACGTCAATATCCTAGTGTAAGTTCAGGCCCAAGTAAACATCAAGGGTTAGGACCCAATAAAGAATTACAGAGAGGAGAAAGAGAAACCGCTAATAACGATTCTATCCCCTTGAGCAATAGATTTTCTTCTATAAAAGATCACGTTGAGGAAGAGGTTTTTTGGCAGGACCGCTTGGAGAGGGGGGAGAGACCAGCAGACCACAGAGGTCTAGATGTAAGATTGGAAAGAAGGGGAGGCCTAAAAAGATCTTGGGAAAGACCCGAAGAGGAAAGAGAGCAGGAAAATATGTATGTAAAAGAAAAGCGGGAAAGAAGGTGAATACAACGAATGGCATATTTAATCTTAGCCATAGAACTCTCTCCCCTATAGAAGTAAAAGTTCTAAGTAAGGGTCTGAAATATGCTCCCACAAACAACCTTGATAAATTCAATGTGTACATAGATCTACAATGATTTAAACGCAAACTTAGCCTTAAAAAGTTTTTCCTTAAAAACCCAGTAGAAAGGGATATTAGACTAAATTTGGGCCTGAAACTCCATACTCCGTTAAAAAATCCATCTAAATTTTATCCACGCCATGTAGTCTCTAATGAAATGAAAGTATTTGAAAATCTTGTAATGAGCAATATAGAAAAAAGTTCTACAAAAGATAGAAACTATAACCTTACTAGAGAAGAAAATACAGCTTTAAGATCACTACAGAAAGACTCTAGCATAATGATAAAACCCGCCGACAAGAGCGGCGGGATTGTAATCCTCTCCAAGGAGATGTATGATGCGGAAGTATTAAGAACTTTAGATGACACAACTACTTACGAAAAATTAAAAAGTGACCCTATCTATCCTATAAAAGGATAAGGTCCGGCATGTCCGTCGCCAAAAAACGGACTGCGCATGCGCGACTGACATTTGAAACTGGCCGTTTAAACAAACAGGTAGCTGCGCGTGTCGGCCGCCTGCAAAAAAAAAAAAAAAATCGGCACGAGCCGCGCGCAGCTACCCGTTTGTTTAAACGCCGCAAGCCCCGAATCCTCCAGCGGTGACTTCCTCCGGCCGAGCAGGCTGCTAGGCCGGACTTCAGGCTCAGGCGAGCCCCCGGCTTGGTTTGGGCCTACAGGCCCAGCCGAGCCGAGGACTCGCCTAAGCCTAGAGGCCGGCCGAGCAGCCAGCGACAGCCGGAGGACGGTCACCGCTGGAGCTCAGGGCCAATGTAGGAGGATGTGCCTACACATACTCACCTACATCGGCCCTTAGCTCCTCCAGCGATGGCAGTCCCGCTTCCAGCGTCCTCTCTGTCTCCGTTGGTCGTCGGTATGACGTCACGAAAGCCTTTGACCCTGGGTCAAAGGCTTTTGTGATGTCATACCGGTGACCAACAGAGAGAGGACACTGGAAGCGGGACTGCCATCGCTGGAGGAGCTAAGGCCGATGTAGGTGAGTATGTGTGGAAACCGGTGGAGGACTCGAGGCCGATGTGGGGAGTATGTGCTCTACACACACACACCCTGCTTGCTTGGTCGGCATCCAGGCTCAGGCGAGCCCCCGGCTTGGGCCTAGAGGCCCAGCCGAGCCGGGGACTCACCTAAGCGTGGAGGCTGGCCAAGTTGCCTGCTCGGGCGTCCTCCAGGCTCAGGCAAGTCCCCGGCTCTGCTGGGCCTCTAGGCCCAAGCCGGGGGCTCGCCTAAGCTTGGATACCGGCCGAGCAAGCAGGGTGGGTGTGGAGAGCACATACTCACCTACATTAGCCCTGAGCTCCAGCGGTGACTGTCCTCCGGCTGTCGCAGGATGCTCGGCCGGCTCCAGGCTCAGGCGAGCCCCCGGCTTGGCTTGGGCCTACAGGCCCAGCCGAGCCGGGGGCTCGCCTAAGCCTGGAGGCCGGCCGAGCAGCCTGCGACCGCCACCGCTGGAGCTCCGGGCCAATGTAGGGGGATGTTGCCTACACATACTCACCTACATCGGCCCTTAGCTCCTCCAGCGATGGCAGTCCCGCTTCCAGTGTCCTCTCTCCGTTGGTCGCCGGTATGACGTCACGAAAGCCTTTGACCCCGGGGGTCAAAGGCTTTCGTGACGTCATACCGGCGACCAACGGAGAGAGGACACTGGAAGCGGGACTGCCATCGTTGGAGGGCCGATGTAGGTGAGTATGTGCTCTCCACACCCACCCTGCTTGCTCGGCCGGTATCCAAGCTTAGGCGAGCCCCCGGCTTGGCCTGGGCCTAGAGGCCAGCCGAGCCGGGGACTCACCTAAGCATGGAGGCGGCCGAATTGCCTGCTCGGGCGTCCTCCAGGCTCAGGCGAGTCCACGGCTCGGCTGGGCCTCTAGGCCCCAGCCAAGCCGGGGGCTCGCCCAAGCTTGAATGCCGGCCGAGCTACTTGCTTGGCCGGCATCCAGGCTAAGGCGAGCCCCCCGCTTGGCCTGGGCCTAGAGGCCCAGCCGAGCCGGGGCTCACCTGAGCCTGGATGCCAGCCATACACACACACACACTGTAACAACCATATATGTGTATGTGTGTGTATATATATATCCACATGGGGTTACAGTGTGTGTGTGTGTATATATATATATACGGACTGCGCATGCGCGCAGCCCACGGGGTGCTGTGGCGGTTGGAATGCGCGCGCAGCCGGGTGCGCGCGCGCCACCCGCCGCAGCACGCCCAAAGCGTCCTACGGAGGTTTGCTGCGCGCGCATCCAACCTCCGTTGGACGCTTTGGGCGTGCTGCGGCAGGTGGCGCGCGCGCACCCGGCTGCGCGCGCATCCAAACCCCAACAGCCGGTTACGGAGGTTGCCACGCGCCTCCCGCCGCAGGACCACCAATGTTGGAAGGGCGCAAAAACAGCCCAGAGCCCAGCACCGAGCCCAGCGCGTGAGTGCCTGAGCCCAGCGCCTGAGCGCAGAGCCCAGCACCGAGCCCAGCGCCTGAGCGCAGAGCCCAGCACCGAGCCCAGCACCGAGCCCAGCGCCTGAGCCCAGCACCTTAGCGCCTGAGCGCAGAGCCCAGCGCCTGAGCCCAGCCCCTGAGCACAGAGCCCAGCGCCTGAGCCCCTGAGCGCAGAGCCCAGCGCCTGAGCCCCTGAGCGCAGAGCCCAGCGCCTGAGCCCCTGAGCGCAGAGCCCAGCGCCTGAGCCCCTGAGCGCAGAGCCCAGCGCCTGAGCGCAGAGCCCAGCGCCTGAGCCCAGCGCCTGAGCGCAGAGCCCAGCGCCTGAGCGCAGAGCCCAGCGCCTGAGCGCAGAGCCCAGCGCCTGAGCGCAGAGCCCAGCGCCTGAGCGCAGAGCCCAGCGCCTGAGCGCAGAGCCCAGCGCCTGAGCGCAGAGCCCAGCGCCGAGCCCAGCGCCTTAGCGCCTGAGCGCAGAGCCCAGCGCCTGAGCGCAGAGGCCAGCGCCTGAGCGCAGAGCCCAGCGCCTGAGCGCAGAGCCCAGCGCCTGAGCGCAGAGCCCAGCGCCTGAGCGCAGAGCCCAGCGCCTGAGCCCAGTACTTGAGCCCAGCGCTGAGCAGAGCACAGAGCAGAGCGCCAAGCAGAGCACAATAGATGGCACAGAGCAGAGCACAACCCATTAAAGGCACAGAGCAGAGCACAATAAACGGCACAGAGCCGAGCACAGCACAATAGACTGCACAGAGCCGAGCACAATAAACGCCACAGAGCCGAGCACGGCACAATAGACTGCACAGAGCCAAGCACAATAAATGTCACAGAGCCGAGCACAACAGAATAAACGCCACAGAGCCGAGCACAATAAACGCCACAGAGCCGAGCACAATAAACGCCACAGAGCCGAGCACAATAAACGCCACAGAGCCAAGCACAATAAACGCCACAGAGCCGAGCACAATAAACGCCACAGAGCCAAGCACAATAAACGCCACAGAGCCAAGCACAGCACAATAGACGGCACAGAGCCGAGCACAATAAACGGCACAGAGCCGAGCACAATATACGGCACAGAGCCGAGCACAATATACGGCACAGAGAGCACAGCACAATATACGGCACAGAGCACAGCACAATATACGGCACAGAGCACAGCACAATATACGGCACAGAGCACAGCACAATATACGGCACAGCCAATCACAGCACAATAAACGGCGCCGAGCACAGAACCAAGCACAACACAATAAACGGCGCAGAGCACAATAAAAGCAGAGCACAATATACGGCACGGAGCAGAGCACAGAGCCGATGTGCAGAGCCCAGCACAGAGCCGAGCAAAACAGAATAAACACCACAGAGCCGAGCACAATAAAAACGCCACAGAGCCGAGCACAGTACAATAGACGGCACAGAGCCGAGCACAACAGAATAAACGGCACAGAGCCGAGCACAGAGCCAAACACAGCACAATAAACGGCACCGAGCACAGAACCAAGCACAACGCACCACACTTATCAATAGACTGCCCTCTGGGCAGGCTTTACACCTAGTTAAGGATATAAAAGAAAAGATCAATATCCTCCTTCAGGAAGGGCTCAATAAAGAAATTCTAAGCGAGCAAGAATATAAATGCCTTAAGATGGAATACACTAAAACCCCACATATTTACATATTGCCCAAAATACATAAAAATCCTATCAATCCGCCCGGAAGACCTATAGTAGCTGGCATTGATTCAATCACAAGTCATCTATCGGAGTATGTAGACCTATTTCTACAGCCCATTGTACGACAAATTCCATCTCATCTCAAGGATACTTTAGATATGCTCAAACTCAAAGATCTACAGTTAGAAAGAAATGATATCTTGGTAACTTGTGATGTAAACAAGTTATATAGTAGTATTCCACACCAAATGGGTTTGAATGTGGTAGTAAAGGAAATTTTGAAGGCCAAAAATATGGATTCTGACCAGATATCCTTCATTCTGAAAAGTATAGATTTCATACTCAAAAATAATTATTTTAAATTTGAGGAAGATTTCTACATCCAATTGAAGGGAACAGCCATGGGCACCAAATTTGCGCGCAGCTACGCGAACCTATATATGGCAGGCTGGGAATCCCAGTTTGTCTACGGTTCGCGTAGCTGGGCGCTGGGTAGGGTTTCATCATACAGACGATGATGTGTTTTTTGTTTGGAGAGGATCAGAGGATGATTTATCATTTTTGACCAGTCTCGATAGCCCAGAATGGGGCATCAAGCTGGATAGGAAGTGGAGTATGGAGAGAGTCACCTTCTTAGATCTCGAAATTTATAAAGAGGGAGATGATATCAAGTCTAAGACCTTCTTCAAGGAGGTAGACACTAATACCTACATAGATAAGACCAGTTGCCATAATCCCATCTGGTTGAAAGGAGTCCCTAAGGGGCAATTAATGCGTCTAAGGAGAAACTGCACCGATGTCGAAATATTTAAACAACAAGCAGATACACTTAAGAAAGAATTCATTGAAAAAGGGTATGAAGAGAGCGAACTAGACCATATTATCATGGATTTAACTAAAGTTGATCGCGATAACTTACTTAAGTATAAACCTAAAAAAGAAATGGAAGGAGAAGGTGGTTTATCTGCGACTATAATAATAAAGCCACTCCGATAAAAAGAATTTTAACCCCTTAGTGACCGGGCGGTTTTACACAAATCCGTCTTTTAGTGACCGCTGCTGTTTTTACGTTTCTGCGCTGTTAGTGTTTAGGTCAAATTTTCCTCTTACTCGTTTATTCAACCCACACATATTATACACCCTTTTTCCCGCCATTAAATGGACTTTCTATTAATACCATTATTTCCATCATATCCAATAATTTACTATAAAAAAAATATGATATGATGAAAAAAATTGTAAAAACACACTTTTTCGTAATTTAAGCCCCAAAATTTACAACCACCAATAAAGACCCCGGCTAAATAGTTTCAAAATTTTATCCCGAGAATAGAAATACCCAATTTTTACATGTTTTTGCCTTTTAACCCTTTCACTGCTGAGCCAGTTCACCTATGTGCGCTGCGCTCATTCTGACCATTTTGTGCTAATTATGAGATGACAGCCTAGGTCCTATTTAATTAAAAACCCCCCCCCCCCAAGACAAAATTTTTTTTTTTATTTTTTAAAAAAACATTTTTTTTTATTATTTATTTTTAAACCAAACCTGGGTCATGTTTGGTATCATTGGAAAGGCCATGATCAGGCCTTTCAAATTATGTCAAATATGACCATCTAGCTGCCATGGATCGGGAGATAAAGGGATCCTTAGGATCCCCTTATCTCTACATGGCAGCTAGATGGTTAACTGGCCCACTGACATCCTCACACATATGGTGAGGTTGTCAGTGGGTGGGGGGGACCTGGAGGATTGGCTGACATCCAAGATGTCAGCTCCCCTCCAGGTTCGAATCCCGTTTTGGCGCCAATTAGCGCCGTAAAGTGATTCGGCGGTGAAATGGTTAATGCCATACACCGCTGAAAAGGGGAGACTCTCCCCTTTTCAGCGGTGCAAAAAGCATCTCCCTAGCTTCAATGGCTGGGGAGATAGAGGGGCCCCCCCTCCCCTCCATTGATTTGCATGGGGACGCCTGCTGATGACGTCACCACGCAACGTGGCGACGTCATCAGCCTCGCCTGCCCATGTAAATCACATGAGCAGGCTTCCACCCTGCCAGATCGCCGAGGGATCCAGCGAGGGAGGTGAGTATCGGGCGGGAGGGGGATTAGGCGCCGCTGACGTACCCTGTACGTCCGCGGGTCTAAGGGAGACCTGTGGACAGGACGTACAGGGTACGTCAGCGGTCCTTAAGGGGTTAAAAAACATAGGCATGTTCTACGAAATGATAATGATCTTAAGAATTATGTAGGAACAATTCCCAAAATTGTGTTCAGAGGAGCAAGAAATCTAAAATCTAATCTAGTCCATAGCAAGCCAAAAAAAATAAAATACACTAAGGAGGGATTATTTGGATTAAAACAAGGTTTTTATAACTGCGGCCAATGCTTGGCATGTAGATCTATGGGCAATAAAAAGGGTTTTAAAGGTTCATATTACAACCGAAAAAATAAAGAAATTCCTATAAAAAGGTATCTTGAATTGTTTTTCAAAGAACATAATATATTTATTAGAATGCCCTTGTGGCATGCAATATATAGGCCGTACTAAAAGAGCGTTTAATGTAAGGCTATCAGAGCATGATAGAAATATAAAAAAAGGATTCGAAAAACATTCCGTTTCATTACATTACAAAATAGAACATAATAGCCTTCCAGAGGGTTTAAAATTTATAGCAATTGAAACCAAATGATATAGGGGAAGATTTCCTTAAAAGATTGGGACAAACAGAGATGCACACGATATTTGAAACGGGCACTTTGACACCGGGTGGTCTAAATGATGACTTCGAGGTCATACATTTTTTGTAAGCAGGCTCTCCTCTCACTACTATATTATTGGTATATATTCCAATTCACAATAATATAGGACAATGATTTAATTCAAATTCTGAAATTATTATTCCATATTAACTCTTCCCCCCCCCTCTTTTCTCCTATTACACCACCATAGCTATATATATCAGTATAGGGGGTTTTTACCTCATTAAGAAGCTCCAGTGTATCACACAAGTCAGAATTGTAATCAGTCACCTGGCATGGATATATTCCATTATATGTCATAGGTTATAGGCTATACATTATGTCATGGGAGATATTCTGGCCTCTAGCACTCTATCACCATATCACCTTATAAGTAACAAGGTGGAAAGCCTGCCCAGAGGGCAGTCTATTGTGGATATACTGCCCCTGCTCATGGATATTGCCCCAGCACGTGGATACTGCCCCAGCTCGTGGATACTGCCCCAGCTCGTGGATATTGCCCCCCAGCTCGTGGATATTGCCCCCCAGCTCGTGGATATTGCCCCCCAGCTCGTGGATATTGCCCCCCAGCTCATGGATATTGCCCCCCAGCTCATGGATATTGCCCCCCAGCTCATGGATATTGCCCCCCAGCTCATGGATATTGCCCCCCAGCTCATGGATATTGCCCCCCAGCTCATGGATACTGGCCCCAGCTCATGGATACTGCCCCCAGCTCCTGGATACTGCCCCCAGCTCATGGATACTGCCCCCAGCTCCTGGATATTCACCCCAGCTCATGGATACTGCCCCCCAGCTCATGGATACTGCCCCCCAGCTCCTGGATACTGCCCCCCAGCTCCTGGATATTGTCCCCAGCTCATGGATATTGCCCCCCAGCTCCTGGATATTGTCCCCAGCTCGTGGATACTGCCCCCCAGCTCCTGGATATTGTCCCCAGCTCATGGATTGCCCCCCAGCTCCTGGATATTGCCCCCCCCCCCAAGCTCTCATGGATATATGCCCCAGATCAGACCCCAGACCAGACATGGGGCGGCTGTTCGAATGCTCTATCGGCATTCGGACAGCCGCCCCATGAGCTCCTCATACTTACCTTTCCGAGCGGCGCCGGGGAAGTGAAAGTTTCCCCGCTTCCGGTCGTTGAAGGACCCAAGTCGCGGTCACGTGGGACTCCCACGTGACCGGGCTTGGGTCCTTCAAAGAGCGGAAGCGAGAGAACTTTCCCTCCGCCGCTCGGGGGTTGGATGCGCGTGGCAGCCGGGTAGAGGCTGCGAGCGCAGCCTCTACCCGGCTGCTGTGTGCATCTTGTAACCGCCGCGGCGAGCGCAAAGCCGGCTCGTGCCGCGGCGGTTGCATGCGCGCGCAACCAACAGCCGCTGGTTCCGCGCGCATGCGCAGAGTAAGGCTTGGCGACGGACACGCCAAGCCTTACTCAATTATAGTATAGATTATATCATAATCTGTTCAGTATTCAGCACCATTAATATGGACTATGTGGTCATTAAATGTATGAATAAGGTATCTGATTTACATCTGCTATCATGTATATAGAGCACAAACCTAAATACCTAATACCACTATATTTAATATTGCCATCTTCCATTAATGTAAACGATGAGTTGTATACCCTCACTTATGTTTAAATTATTTTTGGCCCACAAAAATATTATAGATGGTTAACACCATCGTACACTATAGATTAAAATATATATTTTTTGGTATGTGCACTAAGATACTTCACTAACCGTTGCAATGCGGCATAATGACAAGCTCAATTGTCATCTTTTTGTACTCCGCATCGCTATATTAATCTAACCATATTTATATTGCTTGTTTTGAGAAGAAAGTCTGCTTCTTTTAGGGGTTTGCCCTATATAACTATATGTATAAAGTTTCTACATTCCCTTGTATGGTACAGTTGTGTTCAAAATTATTCAACCCCCAATGCTGCGAAGGGTTTTAGGGAATTTAGTGACATTTGTAATTGTATTCAGAATGAAATCCTACAAGGACTTTTTAAAGAACCATATGCAACTAAAATGACATCAATTGGTTTTGTAATACAGTAGTAAATGTTTCTTTTGTGAATTCTTCATTGACACAATTATTCAACCCCTTAAAGACTACCACTCTGAAGAACAGAGGTTCATTCAAGTGTTTTCAATCAGGTATTGAAAACACCTGTGGATGTCACGGAGCAGCAATAAAGCATAATAAGCACCAATTAGGCAGCTTTAAAATGACTGTGATACTCCGCTCCTTCTAGACATTTACTGGTGTGGTTACAAACATGGTGAAGTCAAGAGAATGGTCCAGGAAGACAAGAGAGAGGTGATTACTCTTCACAGGAAGGGCAATGGCTATAAGAAGATTGTAAAGATGTTAAACATACCAAGAGAGACCATAGGAAGCATCATTTCGCAAATTCAAGGCAAAGGGCACTGTTGAAACGCTACCTGGTCGTGGCAGAAAGAAGATGCTGACTTCGACTGCTGTGCGCTACCTGAAGCGTAGAGTGGAGAAAAGTCCCCGTGTGACTGCTGAGGAACTGAGAAAAGATTTGTCAGATGTGGGTACTGAAGTTTCAGCTCAGACAATACGGCGCACACTGCGTAATGAAGGCCTCCATGCCAGAACTCCCAGGCGCACCCCCTTGCTGTCTCCAAAGAATAAGAAGAGTCGACTGCAGTATGCCAAAAGTCATGTGGACAAACCACAGACGTTTTGGGATAGTGTTCTGTGGACTGATGAAACAAAATTAGAACTGTTTGGGCCCATGGATCAACACTATGTTTGGAGGAGGAAGAACAAGGCCTATGAAGAAAAGAACACTTTGCCTACTGTGAAGCATGGCGGGGGGGTCAATCATGCTTTGGGGCTGTTTTGCTTCTGCAGGTACAGGGAAGCTTCAGCGTGTGCAAGGTACCATGAATTCTCTTCAGTACCAGGAGATATTGGATGACAATGTGATGCAGTCCGTCACAAACCTGAGGCTTGGGAGACGTTGGACCGTTCAACAGGACAATGATCCCAAGCATACCTCCAAGTCCACTAGAGCATGGTTGCAGATTAAAGGCTGGAACATTTTGGAGTGGCCATCGCAGTCACCTGACTTAAATCCCATTGAGAACCTCTGGTGGGACTTAAAGAAAGCAGTTGCAGTGCGCAAGCCTAAGAATGTGACTGAACTGGAGGCTTTTGCCCATGACGAATGGGCGAAGATACCCATAGATGGCTGCAAGACACTTGTGTCAAGCTATGCTTCACGTTTAAAAGCTGTTATAACTGTAAAAGGATGTTGTACTAAGTACTAAGATTGAATGTCACTTGGGGGTTGAATAAAACTGATAATGATGTGAGCACAGAAAAGACATTTGTGGTTATTTCATTATAAATGTTATGTTATATTTGTCTGACCTACACGTGCCTCTTTGATTTAATTGTAAGCAAGATGACTGAATGATCAAAATCAATGTCAAACTGGCCAAAACACTCAATTTCAGTGGGGGTTGAATCATTTTGAACACAACTGTATATTGATTATACTTTGACCGCAGATAAGATTATGGACTTTAAGACATCGAGAGCGGTTCGATATTCATAAGGAAACGCAAAGTACATCTGAATTACGGATACAGGGCTGTGAAACGCATGGTGCAACGCGGAAGTCTCCTATGCGCCTGCGCAAGATGGCACCGAGGGCCAGTAACATGCGAGAATCTCAACAAGAGGCTAGGAACGCACGCTGACCACCAATTACTCACAGCAAAAAACTTTTTTCCTTAATTTTTTAATTTTCTGTGTTATATAAACATGCATATCGGTTCTGAAATATATGTTCCAGCTGATGAAGCCGTGTGCCGACGGCGAAATGCGTTCTGGCCTTTTATTTGTTTTTAGCATTTATTAAATTTTAGAAGAGCCATTTCTGCATGTTTTGGTTTTTATTGGGTTTGGCCAACGAAACCCATACGCCTTTCGTTCTGAGCTGGGAATAGCTCCACCACACGTGAGTTTGCACTTGCAGCTGATATATATATATGCCATTGTTTGTCAGACATACACAAGATTGTGCCTTCTCTCTCTTCCAATTCCTATGGATGTTACGAGATATCAACACCAAGGATTGGGTTTCCTGAGAAGTTAGTGAAGAAAAATAATCCAAAGGCATCGATCCACTCAGAGCCAGTGACAGGCTCTCTGTGAGTTAATAACTGAAAGACATCACACATGCTGCAATTGGTGTTGTCCCTCTACACTTAAATTGTGTTTCTTTTACATGCCTCTTCCACCATACACTATGGTTGGCAACGCCATTTGAGAAACCGTCTGAGTTCCCTAGCGTTTCACATCGCGCAGACCAGATATGTATTTTTGATATTCTGTTTGCCTGGTTTGGGGGAAACCACTTCCCGTCTGGTTTGCTGGGCATTCGGGGGGTATAGTGTGGGTGCTTATCATTCTCCACCGCACAGCGATACCAATAACCCCGGCAGAGCCCCATGGACAGCAGCGATACCAATAACCCCGACACAGCCCCATGGACAGCAGCGATACCAATAACCCCGACACAGCCCCATGGACAGCAGCGATACCAATAACCCCAACACAGCCCCATGGACAGCAGCGATACAATAACCCCGACACAGCCCCATGGACAGCAGCGATACCAATAACCCCGACACAGCCCCATGGACAGCAGCGATACCAATAACCCAGACACAGCCCCATGGACAGCAGCGATACCAATAACCCCGACACAGCCCCATGGACAGCAGCGATACCAATAACCCCGACACAGCCCCATGGACAGCAGCGATACCAATAACCCCGACACAGCCCCATGGACAGCAGCAATACCAATAACCCCGACACAGCCCCATGGACAGCAGCGATACCAATAACCCCGACACAGCCCCATGGACAGCAGCGATACCAATAACGCCGACACAGCCCCATGGACAGCAGCGATACCAATAACGCCGACACAGCCCCATGGACAGCAGCGATACCAATGACCCAGACACAGCCCCATGGACAGCAGCGATACCAATAACCCCGACACAGCCCCATGGACAGCAGCGATACCAATAACCCCGACACAGCCCCATGGACAAGCAGCGATACCAATAACCCCGACACAGCCCCATGGACAGCAGCGATACCAATAACCCCGACACAGCCCCATGGACAGCAGCGATACCAATAACGCCGACACAGCCCCATGGACAGCAGCGATACCAATAACGCCGACACAGCCCCATGGACAGCAGCGATACCAATAACGCCGACACAGCCTCATGGACAGCAGCGATACCAATAACCCCGACACAGCCCCATGGACAGCAGCGATACCAATAACCCCGACACAGCCCCATGGACAGCAGCGATACCAATAACCCCGACACAGCCCCATGGACAGCAGCAATACCAATAACCCCGACACAGCCCCATGGACAGCAGCGATACCAATAACCCCGACACAGCCCCATGGACAGCAGCAATACCAATAACCCCGACACAGCCCCATGGACAGCAGCGATACCAATAACCCCGACACAGCCCCATGGACAGCAGCGATACCAATAACGCCGACACAGCCCCATGGACAGCAGCGATACCAATAACGCCGACACAGCCTCATGGACAGCAGCGATACCAATAACCCCGACACAGCCCCATGAAACAAACACCAGATCTCCAGCTCCCACTGAAACAACAGATCTCCAGATTTCACTGAAACAACAGATCTCCAGATTTCACTGAAACAACAGATCTCCAGATTTCACTGTTGTTTCAGTGGGATCTGGAGATCTGTTGTTTCAGTGGGATCTGGAGATCTGTTGTTTCAGTGGGATCTGGAGATCTGTTGTTTCAGTGGGATCTGGAGATCTGTTTCAGTGGGATCTGGAGATCTGTTTCAGTGGGATCTGGAGATCTGTTTCAGTGGGATCTGGAGATCTGTTTCAGTGGGATCTGGAGATCTGTTTCAGTGGGATCTGGAGATCTGTTTCAGTGGGATCTGGAGATCTATTGTTTCAGTGGGATCTGGAGATCTGTTTCAGTGGGATCTGGAGATCTGTTTATTGTTTCAGTGGGATCTGGAGATCTATTGTTTCCGTGGGATCTGGAGATCTATTGTTTCAGTGGGATCTGGAGATCTATTGTTTCAGTGGGATCTGGAGATCTATTGTTTCAGTGGGATCTGGAGATCTGTTTATTGTTTCAGTGGGATCTGGAGATCTGTTTATTGTTTCAGTGGGATCTGGAGATCTGTTTCAGTGGGAGCTGGAGATCTGTTTCAGTGGGAGCTGGAGATCTGTTTCAGTGGGAGCTGGAGATCTGTTTCAGTGGGAGCTGGGATCTGTTTCAGTGGGAGCTGGAGATCTGTTTCAGTGGAGCTGGAGATCTGTTTCAGTGGGAGCTGGAGATCTGTTTCAGTGGGAGCTGGAGATCTGTTTCAGTGGGAGCTGGAGATCTGTTTCAGTGGGAGCTGGAGATCTGTTTCAGTGGGAGCTGGAGATCTGTTTCAGTGGGAGCTGGAGATCTGTTTCAGTGGGAGCTGGAGATCTGTTTCAGTGGGAGCTGGAGATCTGTTTCAGTGGGAGCTGGAGATCTGTTTCAGTGGGAGCTGGAGATCTGTTTCAGTGGGAGCTGGAGATCTGTTCAGTGGGAGCTGGAGATCTG
This sequence comes from Leptobrachium leishanense, assembly GCA_009667805.1. NCBI lineage: Eukaryota > Metazoa > Chordata > Amphibia > Anura > Megophryidae > Leptobrachium > Leptobrachium leishanense. Next base: position 38,897 of record RXON01004348.1, on the reverse strand, counting down.
TTTCAGTGGGAGCTGGAGATCTGTTTCAGTGGGAGCTGGAGATCTGTTTCAGTGGGAGCTGGAGATCTGTTGTTTCAGTGGGAGCTGGAGATCTGTTGTTTCAGTGGGAGCTGGAGATCTGTTGTTTCAGTGGGAGCTGGAGATCTGTTGTTTCAGTGGGAGCTGGAGATCTGTTGTTTCAGTGGGAGCTGGAGATCTGTTGTTTCAGTGGGAGAACAGATCTCCAGCTCCCTCTGAAAGAACAGATCTCCAGCTCCCTCTGAAAGAACAGATCTCCAGCTCCCTCTGAAAGAACAGATCTCCAGCTCCCTCTGAAAGAACAGATCTCCAGCTCCCTCTGAAAGAACAGATCTCCAGCTCCCTCTGAAAGAACAGATCTCCAGCTCCCTCTGAAAGAACAGATCTCCAGCTCCCTCTGAAAGAACAGATCTCCAGCTCCCTCTGAAAGAACAGATCTCCAGCTCCCTCTGAAAGAACAGATCTCCAGCTCCCTCTGAAAGAACAGATCTCCAGCTCCCTCTGAAAGAACAGATCTCCAGCTCCCTCTGAAAGAACAGATCTCCAGCTCCCTCTGAAAGAACAGATCTCCAGCTCCCTCTGAAAGAACAGATCTCCAGCTCCCTCTGAAAGAACAGATCTCCAGCTCCCTCTGAAAGAACAGATCTCCAGATCCCACTGAAAGAACAGATCTCCAGCTCCCTCTGAAACAATAAACAGATCTCCAGCTCCCACTGAAAGAATAAACAGATCTCCAGCTCCATCTGAAACAGTAAACAGATCTCCAGCTCCCTCGGGGGGCAAATAGTTTATATGAATGTAAAGTAGGGATGCACCGATACCGATACTAGTATCTGTATCGGTGACGATACTGCCATATGCACGAGTACTTGGTAATTGGGGAAACGGCCTGATACATCCCCCCCCCCCCCGATACCAGAAGTCAGCGCTGGGCCGGCTTGCCGGTATTCGCAAGGCTGGGGAAGCTGGCCGCGTGCATGAAAAACACTCAGCCAGTGTTCCCCTCCGGCAGGCCGCATACTCACCTAGTGGTGGGTCCGGTTGCAGGGCTGTGACGCGGCCGCCGGGCAGTGGAGGCTGTGACGCTGCCGCCAGCTGGGATCTCGTGGGATCCTCCTGCGAGATCTCGGCTGAAGGCAGAATCAAGGCCTCCACAGCCCGGTGGCCGCGTCACAGCCATGCGATCGGATCCTCCTTCAGTGTCCTCAAATCCAGGTGAGCTGGGGGCAATATCCATGTGAGCTGGGGGCAATATCCATGGGAGCTGGGGGCCTATCCATGGGAGCTGGGGGCCTATCCATGGGAGCTGGGGCATATCCATGAGAGCTGGGGGCATATCCATGGGAGCTGGGGCATATCCATGGGAGCTGGGGGCATATCCATGGGAGCTGGGGGCCTATCCATGGGAGCTGGCGGCCTATCCACGGGAGCTGGGGGCTATCCATGGGAGCTGGCGGCCTATCCACGGGAGCTGGGGGCCTATCCACGGGAGCTGGGGCATATCCACGGGAGCTGGGGCATATCCACGGGAGCTGGGGGCATATCCACGAGAGCCCGGGGCATACCCATGAGAGCCCGGGGCATACCCATGAGAGCTGGAGGGATATCCATGAGAGCTGGGGGCATATCCATGTAAGCTGGGGTAATCTCCATGTGAGCTGGGGGCAAGCTACATATGCATGTGAGCTGGGGCATGCTAATACTACCAACTAGCGCTGCGGAATATTCTGGCTATAAGTGCTAATATTACCAACTAGCGCTGCGGAATAGTCTGGCTATAAGTGCTAATACTACTAACTAGCGCTGCGGAATATTCTGGCTATAAGTGCTAATAATACTAACTAGCGCTGCGGAATATTCTGGCTATAAGTGCTAATACTACTAACTAGCGCTGCGGAATATTCTGGCTATAAGTGCTAATATTACTAACTAGCGCTGCGGAATATTCTGGCTATAAGTGCTAATATTACTAACTAGCGCTGCGGAATATTCTGGCTATAAGTGCTAATATTACTAACTAGCGCTGCGGAATAGTCTGGCTATAAGTGCTAATATTACTAACTAGCGCTGCGGAATATTCTGGCTATAAGTGCTAATACTACTAACTAGCGCTGCGGAATATTCTGGCTATAAGTGCTAATACTACTAACTAGCGCGGTGGAATATTCTGGCTATAAGTGCTAATACTAACTAGCGCTGCGGAATATTCTGGCTATAAGTGCTAATACTACTAACTAGCGCTGCGGAATATTCTGGCTATAAGTGCTAATACTACTAACTAGCGCGGCGGAATAGTCTGGCTATAAGTGCTAATACTACTAACTAGCGCTGCGGAATATTCTGGCTATAAGTGCTAATATTACTAACTAGCGCTGCGGAATATTCTGGCTATAAGTGCTAATACTACTAACTAGCGCTGCGGAATATTCTGGCTATAACTATTTATGATAATTATTTAATATTCTTTAATATTATTAAATAATTATCATAAATAGTTAGTATTGGCCACCTCGGAGCAGAAAGATGAAGATATAGAGGCCTGTGCCTGCGGGTCAACAATATTAATAAATAATATTAAATAATTATCATAAATACAGTGGGACAAAAGTCAGCCACCAATTGTGGAGCTTCTGCCATTTAAAAAGATGAGCGAAGCCTGTAATTGTCATCACTTCAACTATGAGAGAAAATGAGATAAAAAAAAAAATCCAGAAAATCACATTGTCTGATTTTTAAAGAATTTATTTGCAAATTTTGGTGGAAAATAACTATTTGGTCAATATCAAAGTCCATCTCAATACTTTGTTATATATCCTTTGTTGGTAATGACAGAGGTCAAACGTTTTCCTAAGTCTTCACAAGGTTTTCACACACTGTTGCCGGTATTTTTGCCCATTCCTCTATGCAGATTTCCTCTAGAGCAGTGATGTTTTGGAGCTGTCGCTGGGCAACACGGACCTTCAACTCCCTCCAAAGGTTTTCTATGGGGTTGAGATCTGGAGACTGGCTAGGCCACTCCAGGACCTTGATATGCTTCTTACGAAGCCACTTCTTCGTTGCCCGGGCGGTGTGTTTGGGATCATTGTCCTGCTGAAAGACCCAGCCACGTTTCATCCTCAATGCCCTTGCTGATGGAAGGAGGTTTTCACTCAAAATCTCACGATACATGGCCCCATTCATTCTTCCCTTTACACGGATCAGTCGTCCTGGTCCCTTTGCAGAAAAACAGCCCCAAAGCATGAGGTTTCCGCCACCAGGCTTCACAGTAGGTATGGTGTTCTTTGGATGCAACTCAGCATTCTCTCTCCTCCAAACACGACAAGTTGAGTTTTTACCAAAAAGTTCTACTTTGGTTTCATCTGACCATATGACATTCTCCCAATCCTCTTCTGGATCATCCAAATGCTCTCTAGCAAACGTCAGACGGGCACGGAGGCTTAAGCAGGGGGACACGTCTGGCACTGCAGGATTTGAGTCTCTGGCGGCGTAGTGTGTTACTGATGGTAGCCTTTGTTAATTTGGTCCCAGCTCTCTGCAGGTCATTCACTAGGTCCCCCCGTGTGGTTCTGGGATTTTTGCTCACCGTTCTTGTGATCATTTTGACCCCACGGGGTGAGATCTTGCGTGGAGCCCCAGATGGATGGAGATTATCAGTGGTCTTGTATGTCTTGCATTTTCTAATGATTGCTCGCACAGTTGATTTCTTCACACCAAGCTGCTGCCTATTGCACATTCAGTCTTCCCAGCCTGGTGCAGCTCTACAATTTGGATTCTGGTGTCCTTCCACAGCTCTTTGGTCTTGACCATAGTGGAGTTTGGAGTGTGTCTGTTTGAGGTTGTGGACAGGTGTCTTTTATACTGATAACAAGTTCAAACAGGTGCCATTCATACAGGTAACGAGTGGAGGACAGAGGAGCCTCTTAAAGAAGACGTTACAGGTCTGTGAGAGCCAGAAATCTTGCTAGTTTGTTATAAAATCATAACCAATATAAATCGCATTCGAAATGATCTTGATTGCATTTTAATTGGTTATAATTGTGATATTTGGGAATTATATAAATGGCAGCAGTAGGAGTAAGATGTAGAACACCAGCTGAAGAAGCCTGTTGGCGAAACGCTTTCTAGTATCTAGATTTTTTTTTTTTTTTACATCAATAAATGTTTTTAAGATAATCGGGAGCTAGCTGAGGAAGCGAGCGGCTGCATGTTGAAGGAGCTCCGTGATAAACACGGTTTTTAAAGTTATTTCCGCCGCTTGCTCGCACTTGAGAAACGCTCTACGGTCTCTGGGGCACTGGGGGACTTGGTGAGTTTGCCTTACCCCCCGAAATTGACGCTCCGGAGCGGATTAACCCCCGCGGCACAATCGGGGCCTAGTACTAGCGGCCATTTTAGAAGCCTGGAAGGAGATTTCTGAGACCTTTTACCGCTCTTCTTCTTTGTGCCTGCGCTTTTGGTGACATGCCCACCGGTCGCTCACAGAAGCTGGGGTCCAGACAGAGGGACATTCGGGACTCCATGAGAGGTGGGTCCACTTCGAAGGGAGATGCGATCTCCTCCTCCCTCCCCCCGGGCTATGACTTTTCGGAAGATGAAGAGGACCCCTGGCACTCGGGTGGTAGCTCTGCGATGACCTGGATCTCCCCACAATCTCGGACACCAGACTCCCAACCACTATCTGCAGCAGCAAAAAAAAGGGCGCAAAAGAAACGAAAAGCAGCGCTGACGGCGTCTTTTGAGTGCCTCACTTACTGCTGGTGGCCTCTCTGACAGGGATTCGGCTGAGGAACACCAGCTTTTAGCCAGCAGTAGTGTGGCTTCATTACGACAGGACGTTTTGAGTCCGGGTGCCCAACCGCAACAAACGAGAGCGACCTCACTTGAAACCCGTATGACACAGCCTGAGGAACGACGGCAGGAGGAGGATGATGATCTTCCTCTTACGAAAAGAGACCTTCGGAGGATCCTGGATGAACTCCGGGAGATCCGGGGGGTGTGGAAACCTGAAGTGGCGGCGATTCGGGAGGAGGTGGCAACAATCCGTGCGCAGGTGACAGCAGTGCAGGCGACGACCTCTACAGTGCTATCGGAACATACTCACCTGTTGGGACAGGTCGCTGGTCTAAGATCCCAGGTTGAGCTTTTGTCCCGCTCTGTGGAGATGCTGGAAACAAGACACCGCCGTCGTAACGTCAGGGTCCGAGGCATCCCGGACTCTGTGTCGTCGGATGAACTCCCAGCCTATGTGTCTCGTTTGGCCCTTCAGATGGCGGGACTCCCTCCTGACAAGCCAGATGTGATCGGATCGGTATTCAGGGTTCGGAAACCTGCGGCGCTTTCGAAGGGGACACCCCGTGATGTCGTGGTGGCCTTTCGTGACGTAGCATTTAAGGTCAAGCTTATGTCTGCTCCTGGCGCAAGAGATCCAGTGAAATTTGAGGGCTCCACGTTGGCTTTGTATCACGACCTTCCATTCCAGACTCTGCTTGCTCGCAGGCGGTTCCGTCCTGTGACTGCGGTTCTTCGTCGGAGGGGGATCCGTTATCGGTGGGGCTTGGCGGGAGCATTGGTGGTGACACATAATAATGTCCCCTACACCATCACTGATCCTGAAACCGCCTGGTCCGACCTTGAAGCGGCGGGCATCTCGCCGGACCCTCCGGAACTTCAGCCAGACTGAGACCTGAGCGATATTGTTTACCCCCCCAGCTTTTTTCTTCTCTGTTTACGTGTCACTGGTCTATAGATAAGCTCTGAGTATAATTTATCAGGACAATTTATGGCATTTACGTTGATAGTCCTACATGCTTATGTGTTTCTTTTGTGTTTTCCTCCTTCACTGAGGTTGGGACTTCTTGCTTTTTGTTTTTTGTTTTTATTATTCCCTTATTGACCTGTTACTACTTGCATCTTACATTATCTGACTGGCTGACCGTAGTTAGTTTGGCCAGCCCTAGACGGCTGTCTTTTTCTACGTTTGATTTCGTGAATTTCTTGTTATGTATAATTCTCTAAATAAAGAATTAAAAAAAAAAAAAAAAAAATGTTTTTAAACTACTGCGGATTTGCCGATCCTGTTAAAGGTGGTTTTGGGGATTCCTTACAATTCCCTGAGCGAGTTCCACAGAGCTATTGAGGCTCTATAATATGTGAGTTTTATACCTTTACATTCATATAAACTATTTGCCTACAAGATTGCACTAGGGGTATCCCCGATATATTTTGCTTTACTGCAGGGGTATCCTGTTTATCATCTATTGGATCCTCAAAGGGGTTAGATGGGCACCTGAAGATCTTTAAGAGACCCATAAAGCCATCCGCCCTAGAGCCAGGTATTGGCTCAAAAAAAAATGGGTGTTGCCCACCTGTGTGTTTTGTTTTTCCTATTTTGGAGCTACATACTGCGCTATTTGTGTTTTTTTTCTCCCTTCCTTTCAGTCTCCTGATCTATCTCCATCAAAAAGAGGGCAGTTTCTGAAGATTGAAAAATATTTTTCCATTCATGGACTTGCAGTGAACACCGTCCCGCTTTCCAGTGGACTTATTCTGCCGGCGCTATGTTATCTTCCATATATCCGACCACGATAGCCTTAGGTTTGTGCGCTGGTGTGCATTTTCTTCACAGGTTGTGCTCGTTTTTCTGTGGTGTTTGGCGCTCGCGAGTGCCCCCTGTGTTTCTGGTCGCGGGGAGAACTACCACCGGCCTCGGAGGGATATACTACGTGTGCATTTGGAGCACATTACTTACCCTTCGTCCCCAGTTAATCGCCTGTGCTCTGTCTACGCATCTGCTAGCAGGATGACCTTTGCTAGGGCTAGGAAGAGATCGCCGTCCCCGGATTTGGAGGCATCAGACTCGGGAGTCAGCTTCTTGCATCTGGCGGAGGATTATGAAAAAGCAGGTGTCCGCAGGCCCAACTCAATCCCCAAGAGCCCTCCTTCGGTCTTGCCTCCACCGCTTGACCCGCAGGCACAGGCCTCTATATCCTCGGGTTTCCGCTCCGAGGTGGCCATTTTTTCTAATACCTTCCATCAATTCTTGCAGGATCTGCTTGTGGCTGTCTCCTTGCAGCCAAATCCACCTCCCAAGGCTCCTCTGGAGTCCATGTCCTCCACGGGACCTCTGGTTTCCTCTGCCGCTATTTTGACCCCCCCCCAATGGGGGTGGCAAAAAGTCGCAGCGAAAGAGCAAAAATGCAACTCGAGGGGCTGGCATCCCTGCTCCACTGCCACAGTCAAATCTCATTCCGCCTCCTAAGAGGGCCCCTGAGTGAGGGACACCTACGGTGGTGGCCCAGAAGAGGCCAAAAAAAGGCTGAGATATCCCCTCCTCAGCAGGAGGATATTGAAGAGGACTCTGCCTATGAGGAGATGGAGAGACATAGGGTCAAATCTGACGAGGTAGTGCCATACACACACACACACACACACACACACACAGTCAGATGATCTGTTTGTTATGGACGATCCAGGCTTTGTAGAAGACACCTCTGATAGATGATATTGTGTAAGACCTGTCACACAAAGGCATCATTTTCTGCGTAGTGTGTCAGATTTGAACTGCAGAATTTGGGGGGGGGGGGGGGGGTTCTCCGGTCTTTGCAAAGGAGTTTGCAAGGCAAGACCTCTGGTAATTTACAACCCCTTATCTGATCTGCACTCTTAGGCTGAATGGAAACTTGATCAGGGGGCAGACCTGAACCAAATGGGTTGGGGGCTGGTTGGGGGTGTTGGACAAACAGCCAGCACTCACTAGTACAATTGGTATTTCTCCAAGGGCTTGGGTGGATGAACATCTAAGAACCTTCTGGCACATTTGAAATCTGGAAATACCCATGGAAAAGAGGTGCCTAATGCAATTTAGGTTTTCAATGCAAGTCCCATTTTATTTCAAGAACTGCATTTGCACGTTTTCTTATATATTTCGTATGTCTTGTTTTTGTGATATCGGCACAGTGTAAAGTTATTTTTTTTTAGCTTTTTCCATTAAAACTTTGAAACCCAGTACTGTCTTTGATCTAGATGCTTAACGCTTCTAATAGCTTGGTGTAGCGTTACTCTAGCATATAACATTTGGTAGATAGATTAGCTGTAAATGGTTGGGCTCCTGGATTGGGGTGGTTATACAGCTGTTGGGGTTTTGAAAGTGCCCTATTATGTTCGTGGTGGCAGCCTATAGTCGGAAGGGTGTGTACGGTTTAAGGGGGTTAGGTTGGCATAACTTGGGGCCCTGAGAGCGGGTAGAGTTAGTAAGTCCCAGAGGCTTGGAGCTGTAACCCCTTGTACACTCTCCTTCCATACGTGACGGCTGGATAAGCAGATTTTGATCGTCACAAGACCCTCAAGGGGACCCACTTTTTTACCGAGGACCTGGGTCACCCTATGTCCTCAGCGTGGACCGCAAAACCCCATATAGAGAAGTGGCTGGATACCCACCTTAGGCGCCCACTCGTATGAAATTACAGGCTGAATGCCCTTACCCCACTAAGGGAATAACTTGACCATGCCTTTCGATCCTGTCAGGACAAGCTTCTTGACACTCTAGGCCCCCCTGGTAAAATCTCTGAAGATGCCAAATCCCAGGGGGCTACCCTTGACCCCACCATGGTACACAACTTTATTCAACATTCCATTTGCTTTTAGGCTAAGGTCAGATGAACGCAGTCTAAGCGCACTCTGCGTGCGTGCATAACGGACGGACGGACGGACTGACGGCAGATACAGTAGACAGTAGACACCACACGGTCCGGGTTTAACAGATGTAGTAAAAAAAAAAAAAAAAAAGGGGAAAATATGGGAATCAAAATTGAATGACAGGTACAGTCAGCCAGACCAAAAAAAACTTCTGAGAGTCAACGTGATGGACGTTGCAAATGCACTGCGTCTGACATCACGACATCGTGAACACAGGCCGCTACGCGGACGCACTCTGGGCGTCCGTCGTAGCGCTTTTACGTCGAGGCCTAAATGGCATCCGTTGCCACCTGCGTGGTGCGTGTGCACTTCAGTGCGCACGTACTTCGTGTGTTGGTTTCTATTGATCACAAATCAATGCTACAACCGTCGTTAGACAGTGCAGCGACACGGACATGATGACTGCGTTCGTCTGATGCTAGCCTTCGGGAACGCTAATGCTGCCCTTACAGTTGAAAGGCTGAGAATGATACTAATGAAAGTTGACACTGAGCTCACAGAAATGGCTGACTCAGTTCTTTTGTTTGGCGATAGTCATGTTAAAGACATGGGCGCCTAAGCCAGTACCTTTAATCCCTTGGATAAGGTTTCAATTTACCTTAAGAAGGCTTTCAGAGGTGGTGTTTTTAGGAGGGCCATTTTCGGGTTGGAGTTCGATACACCTCCAATTCAGTCTTGTCCATCTATCCTCCCCCCTCAGCTTCTCGGCGGAAGCGTCGGCATTGCTGGACAAGGAGGTATGTGATAACATATCGCAAAGGGGCTGTAGAGCGGGCCCCAACAACTTCAGAGGGTTTATATCAGCAATGCTTTTACTGCCCAGGAACCGTGGGGCATGCGCCCTGTGATCAAACTGAAACTGTTGAATGTGTGTCTACTTTACCACCATTTCAAAATGGAAGGCATGCCGAACCTAAAAGTTTCTCCTTCAGGGAGATTGGTTAGGAAAGATCGATCTAAAAAGACGCACATCTGTCTGTCCCTATGGCACCCAAGTGCAGAGACTTCCTCCAGTTCAGGTGGAGAGATCGTTTTTGGCATTTCTCCAGTCTGCCGTTTGGACTCTCGTCCGTACCATGGTGCTTCGCCAAGCTGTTAAAACCGGTAGCAGTGACCTTACACGCCAGGGGGTCCGATTATCACCCGGTTATCATATACTTGGACAACGTCCTTCTGATGGCATCTTCCATGACGCTGTTGCGATTACACCACCAATGGGCACAAACTTTACTTGAACTGGTATTTGTTATCAACGTAGAAAAATCTGTTTTGATCATGTCATAGAACTCATAGCGCTCCCAAGATTTTATTTTCCTAGCAAAAACCCCAAAAGATACAGACATTTGCTTAGGGAAAGACTTTTTGATCATTTATATTGCGTGGTGTGGTTTTAAATGAATTGTAAATTGCTTAGCTTTAAATGTACGTCTATTACTGTATGTGAATGGGCACTTGGAGATGTGTTTTAAAGATGCAACCTGAAGCAATGTTCAATGCCCTCTTTTGTGTGGAATGTGTGAGTAATGTGTGATTATGCAAGATTGCTTTTCTCTGTTATCTGATTAAGAAGGAGTCTGGGACAGTATTTTACTGGAAAGGTAATCTGATCTATTGGAACAATAGATTATGCAAATGTCTGGGATAACTGAATGCTAACAAATGTTTACTGTAAATATCTAAAATGACCTAATGTAATCAGAGTTCATCTTCCAGTGGTCTGGTTTATGCAAATTATAACTGTTGGACCTGGGCATAAATAGTGGCGTTTTTCAATAAAAGTCAGAGATTCCTGTTTGAACAGCGGTGTGGAAAGAGGCTCTCCAATACCAAAGCACCCAGAGATGGACAACTATGCAGCCTGCAAGCGGAACACTCTGAGGGACCTGCTGGAGAGCCGAGGAGGGAATCGCCGGATCCAAGGGAAAGGATGCCCTAATCAGCGAGCTGACCAAAATGGACCAAAGAAACGATGACTCTAGACCCCAGTCAGCTTAGGAGCTTTTCCAGCAGAGGGTCCGGAGACGAATGGCCCTGTATGGGAGTGATACGTCCGAGGAAGCCATTAGTTGGGCCGTCTCGGACATAATGCTGCAGGATGCCCAGCGTGAAAGAGAGCTGGATGGCCAGGAGAGGGAGCGGGAGCACGAACTCCGGGTGGCCGAGCTGCGAGGTAGGCTGAGGCCCCGGAGCCTCTGAATTGGGATGATTATGTGGTGTCGGCTGAAGTGCGGACCACTGCACAACATTCCTCTGGCCTCTACTGCCAAGAACCAGAGGATCTCTGGCAGATGAAGGTGGTGGAGACAGCGGTCTCCACCAGTGTGACCCAGCAGGATGGTTGGGCACTTTTAGAGGACTGTCTGGAGACATTGGGTGAAGCTGAAGTCCCTACTGGAGAGTTGTGGGGATGTCGGGCAGATGGCCCAGATTGGCCCCAATGTGCTCCCAGCCAAGGATGGCTGAGGGAGCTTGAAAGCCTGGATATGGCGGTGACAGAGGCCTGGGACTGTCCGGCAGAAGGAGCGGACGGTCTGGATGGGGCAGAGGAACATGAGGAAATTGAGTCGGGGGTGCTCCTGCGTTTTCCCGTCCAGCCCGCCGTAGAGGAAGCGGCGATGTTGCACCAAGCACTGCAGGTGCTAAATTGCCAGGATGAACCTGGGGTTGCCTAAGTCAGGCCTGAGCAACTGACGGATGGGTCTGGATGGCCCTCTCCATCTCCACCATGAGTGGACAATTCCTTCCCCCCGTCCTCTTCAGCGGACTCTTCCCCAGTGTCCATCCCCCAGTAGAGGCGCTGGCTACTGGGCAGAGCGCCGCTGGCCTCTGCCCACCCTCAGACTTGGATCTGGAGAGTCTGGGAGAAGATCTCCGGGGGCTGCTTCTCCAGCAGCCGGTATCCCCACCAGGAGTGAATGAAGTCATCGCCCCAGCAGAAGTGTTGGCTGCAGGGCAGAGCACGGTCGGTCTCTGCCCATCCTTTCAACCCCTTGTGCCGGAGGCCTTGGTTGACCCCTGTTCTTCTCTGTCGCTGCTTGAAGCACCAGGAAGGGGTGAAGTTGGCACCTTTTCCTCATGGATTGTTACCCCAAGCGAAGGTACAAGCGGTATCTCTTCCCAGCAGGTCACTTTCTCAGGAGGAGGTGTCGGCAAGGCGACGCACCTGCAACGCGCCGGGGGCACAGGAAAGACCCTCTACGTCCTACTATGGTGGGCTGTCTCCCAGGAATCCAGGCATGGGAGTCCGGTGTACCCCTTGGACAGTGGGACAGCTCAGACAGACAGGTGGAGAAGCTCAGGGACTCGCCTCCTCCCGACGGACTATGGACCAAGGTATGGACTATTTCTCTGACAACCCCTAGTCGACCCGTTGGGGTCCAACCGTGGTCAGACGCCTTTGGGGAAGAGGAGATAGCGCTCCCCGCTTCAAACTCCAAGACGTTTATTTTCCTGGCAAAAACCTTAAAGGACACAGACATTTGCTTTGGGAAAGACTTTATGAATCTGAAGGTACCGGCGATTCAACATGTCTTCGGCAATTCTACGCCACAATTTTGACTTTAATCGTACTGTTAATATTTTGGCTGTTCGTTTTTTCTTGCTAAATGTATTTCCTGCTTTGTTAAAGCCATGCTGCCATATGGCTGCTCCTCCCCCTTCCCCCCTCCCCGGTCGTCAACAAAATTTACTCTATACAGCCCACACGATCTGACTCTGCAAATTCTTTCTTCCACAGCCTGGCCACACACACTCACATCACCCTCTGCCACCGCGCTTACTCCTGGACTCTGCTGTCCCACCCTCCCTCCGCATCCACCCACCCACCCACCCAGTGCTGGTCTGAATAGCTTACTTAACAGCTGCTTCCACCTTGCAAATCACCCTAATTAACCCAAGGTTCTAGCCCTTCCCATGATATGTTAATCTGTATATTTGTGTTTTGTTTTTAATAGTTTGCATTTTATTACTTTGTATTTCTGTAACAACTGTAACCACTCAATGTTCTCGAACCCAGGACATACTTGAAAACGAGAGAAATCTCAATGTATCCTTCCTGGTAAAATCCTTTTCAAATAAATAAATATTGCATGGTGTGATTTTAAATGTGTTGTAAATTGCTTAGCTTTAGTTTTAAATGTACGTCTATTACTGTATGTGAATGGGCACTTGGAGATGTGTTTTAAAGATGCAACCTAAAGCAATGTTCAATGTCCTCTTTTATGTGGAATGTTTGAATAATGTGTGATTATGCAAGAGGGCTTTCTCTTTGTTATCTGATTAAGAAGTCAGGAGTCTGGGACAGTATTTGACTGGAAAGGTAATCTGATCTATTGGAACAATAGATTATGCAAATGTATGTGATAACTGAATGCTAACAAAGGTTTACTGTAAATATCTAAAATCTAAATGACCTAATGTAATCAGAGTTCATCTTCCAGTGGTCTGGGTTTATGCAAATTATAACTGTTGGACCTGAGCATAAATAGTGGCGTTTTTCAATAAAAGTCTGAGAATCCTGTTGGAACATACAGCCTGTCTGGTGTCTCATTCAGGGTACCCACTCTCACCCTCAGAAGGCACAGAGCAGCCTTCTGGAAATTCAAAGAGGCTCCAAGGCAGAGGATCAGACCAAGCAGGTCTGGAGCTACAGATCAGGCTGCTCGAGGCACTGAGTTCCGAGCAACTCAGCGGCCAGGCTGATCTTGGTAAGGGGGTGTCTGGCGAGCCAGGACAGGCGGAAGGAGCAGGTTTCCGTCACAGATCCCAACTCAATGGTTAGAATTTCTGGACATGTGGTTGGACTCTGTGGCGATACGCCTGAGTCTTCCCCTTCAAAAGGTTTTGATGATAGTGAAGGAGGCACGTACTTTGATCAGGACGCCCTGCGGCTTCCTTGCCCATATGGTGGCCCTCCTGTCGGCGACGAAGTTGGCACCGCTTCCAGTCCCCCTTCATTATCGGGTCTTCCAATGCCAGAAGGGCCATTCCCTAAGGGAGGGATGCTCCTACACACGGACTGTCTGGTGTTATCCGAGGAGGCTCGAATGGATCTCCAAAAGGTGGCTGACGGACCTCCATACTTGGAACGGATGGTCAGTTCTGTTGCCCCCACCGGTGTTGGAAATAGAAACCGACACTTGTCACTCAGGTTGTGGAGACAGTTGCAGCCCGCAGGAAACGGGGTTGTTGGTCCATGGAGGAGCAGTCCTCCCACATCAACTGTCTGAAGTTGCTGGTGGGACTGTTCGCCATAAAAAGGTTTCACAAAGGTAATTTCCATGGGCACCATTGTCCTGAAGGACAATTTCAGAAGGGTCTGTTGCATCAACGCCCTAGGGCAGTCCATGCTCTGTGATGATCACGAGCACGGCGACCTGGTTCTGGGGCCATTGTCTCGGTCAGGGTCTGCTGGTCCAAGCACCGTTTCTCCAGGGTTTGGCACATTGTTGCAGAATGGAACTCCAGGCACACGTTTGAGTCAGGAGAATGGCGACTGCTGCCATCAATTTCTGTAGTTGAATCTCTGGGGTCCTTTGGGAATGGACATGTTCGCGTCTCGTCTCCACTTAACGGTGTTTTACAGTTGGTGTCCCGATCTGGACGCTGTGGCGATGAACGCATTTTCCAAGTCAACCCTCTCACCAACCCTTGTACGTGAAATGGGTTCAAAGAGCCTTGACCTTTTTCGGCAATGCCAACGCCGCTATAGCCGCCGAACGGTGCAAATCTATATTACTAAAAAGTAGACAACCAACTTATCGCCATAGCGGTTTTGGGTAGTGCTGCCCAGGGCTTCCTCTTCGGGGAAGCATAGGTTAAAAGCATGGGAGCATATGCCAATACTTTTAATGCCATGGACAAAATATCCACATCGCTAAAAAGGGTGTTCTGTGGCCCGGTTTTTGGCAGGGTCGGTAGATACAGGGGGCACCCTGCCGTCCGTCAAGGGGCCACCTCAAGGCCCACTCCTAGCCCCGCACCACAACAGCCAATGGAGTACCAACCCTCTGGCTCCTTTTTTCCCTCTCATGAACCTGCCCATGGCGCGCCCGTGGTTCCCGAGGATCCAGAACCCTGTTTAGAGGCAGACGCCCTCCAGGTAAGACCTCTGATAATTCTCCCTTCTACGGGGATAAAGGTCGGGGGTCGTGTATGGTTGTTGCTAAAAAAATTGGCTAGCAAAAGTCGACCTCAAGGACGCCTACCTCTCTGTACCAATCGATCTGTCTTCGAGACTACCTTCGCTTCAGATGGAAGGGAGCGATAGAGGTTTTCGTGTCTCCCCTTCGGACTTTCCTCAGCCCCTTGGGCCTTCACGAAAGTCCTGAAACCAGTGGTTACATCCCTTCGGGAATGCGGGGTTCGTCTAGTCATCTAGCTGGACGATATCCTGGTACCGGCAGATTCCAAACGGATTCTAGAAACCCATCTACGATGGACGGTGGACATGTTGCAAGACTTCAGCTTTCTCATCAACCCGGAGAAGTCTCATGCAACACCTTCGCGACATCTGGAGCTTCTTCGACTCCAATCTAATGTCCCTCAGCCTTCCTCATCACAAACTGGTGTGCATTCCGAAAGATACAGGGATTCTACTTCGAAAAGACCAAATCACACTCCGTTGCCTGGCAAGGTGATCGGTCTCCTCTCAGCCACTCAATTAGCTCTTCCTCCAGCTCCACTATATTATCGGGCCCTTCAACGCCTGAAGGCCCATTTCCTCTGCAAGGGACTCCCTTATTCGTCTCCAGTGACCCTCAACGACGAAGCTCGTTCAGATCCAACATGGTGGACAGAGAACCTCCAATACTGGAAGGGGAGACCTCTGGTCCCTCCGACACCCACGATTACGATCAAATCGGATGCCTGCCTCACTGGTTGGGAAGCCCGGTGTGGTACTTTGGAGACGGGAGGCCGATTGTCCATGTCGGAAGTGTCACTCCACATAAATTCTCTGGAACTATTAGCAGGCCTGTTCGCAATACAGTGTTTTTTGAAGAACAGAACTGCTCCGTCCTTCTCAAAATGGACAATCTATCGGCGGTTCGTAGCATCAACTGCCTGGGAAGTCCAAGGTCAGAACATCTGTCAATGATGGCAAGCAGGTTTTGGTCCCATTGCTTCACCAACAATCTGACGATATTAGCGCAGTCCAAATCTCGTAGCAGACTGGAACTCCAGACACAGAGGATTTGGGAGACTGGAGATTGCACTTCGACATTTACAGCGCTTGCCACTCTTTGGGGACCCTTGGACGTGGATCTATTTGCCTCCAGGCTAAACACTCAACGACCACGTTTCTTCAGCTGGCGTCCGGACCCGGATGCATTAGCGACGGACGCCTTCCTACAGGATTGGAACGGTTCACGTCAGGACACTTTTCCCCCATTTTCCATGGTAGCACGAACACTGTCGCCCTGTGGAAAGGGCAACCGTGGTTCCCTTCCCTCCTGGAATTGTCAATAGGATTTCCCACGACTTCTCCCGGTCCGTCCGGAGTGGTTGTTGGACCCAGAAGGTCAACCCCATCTGTTGTTCCATTTGGGTCATTGCCGTTTGGTGGCGTGGTTGGTCTCGGGGGGACTTGGCCCTGTCCCTGGCATTTTGGAACGTACTCGATCCCTACTCTTGGAGGCCTGGGCACCAGGTACCCATTCCTCATACAGTTCAGCATGGCGAGGCTGGTTCAGCTGGAGTATGGAAAGGCAGTTGGATCCCTTTTCGACACCTGTGAATTTCCTGTTAGATTTTCTCACCGATTTGTTTCACGAGAGCCGGGCCTATCGGACGATTAATGTAGTTAGGGCAGCCATCTCTACTTCCCAGGGTGTTCCAATAGGTCGTCATCCGTTGGTATGCGGATTGTTACGGGCCATTCGATTATCACGCCCTCCGGTTTCTTGTTATACTTCCACAAGGGATGTGTCAGTGGTCCTCTGTTTTTTGTCAGATTGGCCTCCTAATGATGCCCTATCCCTTCGGCAATTGTCTGCTAAATTGTTGATGCGGTTTTGTCTTTTTTCCTGTAAACGGGTAGGTGATGTTCGAGCTTTAGATTTCCCTTCACGTTCCTTCAGTCCTGACGGGGTCACGTTTGAGGTTACTCACCACAAAAAAAGTCTATTAAATCTGTGTTTTATCCATTCCTTGCGGATCATCCGTTTATCTGTCCGGTAAGGTGTTTACAAGAATACAAAAGTCATACGAGACAGTGTCGTCCTGTTGGTGTTTCCCTTCTGATTTTATCCTTTAAAATTCCCCATAATCCAGTACCCTCGGCTTCTCTGGCTGGTTGGATGCATTGGATGTCGGAGGCAGATATTGATGTTGCGTGCTTGGAGCACACTTTGTTAGGCGTGCAATGGCTTCATCTGCTGTTTCTTTGGGTTGTCGTTGGAGGATTTGATGCGGCCGCAGACTGGTCCCGGGAATCTACCTTACGTACGTTTTATTTAAAGCCTCTTACACATTGGTCTACCCCGGTTTTGGAAGAACTTTAAACAAGCAAATAGGAGCCTCCGAGTCCATGTATTAAAATTACTAAATTTAACTATTACCATAACGGAAAGTTAGAATTTTAATGACTCGGAGGCGAGTATTTCCCTCCTCTCCCTCCCATTATAATATTGTATTGCTATGTTTGTTCATATTAAACTTTCAATAAAACGTTCTACACGAAAGATGTTAATACTGTTTTTATTAAACGTATTGTTACGGATGTTTTCATCTCTGCTTCAATAAAAGATTACCTCATCTACTGGAGGTGTCTCGTGTATTATATTCCGAATCCGGTTGTTTGACTGCCAGTAACGGAATTCTCTCTAATCCCTGGTTCATCTTCTTGCTCTATTTTTCAGTTAAACACAAACTCTTTTTTAGAGTACCTCTTTCCCCCAGCGTCTCTTCCTAATGGTGCCGAAAATGTAACAAATCGAGCAAATAAAACGAAAAGTTGGGGAATGAGCTTTATGAAGAGACAAAGAAGCAGATCATGGTGCAGTATAACATTTAAAACGGGTACATAGAAGGCCCCCTCTTTAGATTGCACTCACAGGATAAAAGAAAATAATGTGCATGTATCTTAGTTACCACTCCCTCGGATAAGCACAGCCAGACCAAACGCCCCGCCGTCACAGGAGATAAAAGCCAAAGCCGGTTCCAGTGGTGGTCTAAGTATTTTTAATTGAAGTATAAAAGCCAACGCGTTTCGTCCAAATAAAAGATGGCCTTCATCAGGGCAATAAAAAGTAATACACACAGATCCGGCAATACATTTAAATAATGTCTCCAATTAAGAAAACGCCGCTTGGTTCCAATTATGTCCTCCACATCCGGTATTGCTGGAGGTAATTTCCGGACCTCCATCCTTTGCGTCCGATGTTGCTGCAGATGCTTTCCAAAGATGGCACTCTTAAAATCGTCACATCCGGTTTCCTTAAGACTATCGCCGGAAGTGGCGTCGCGGGACATTTTGGCCTCTCTGGTGGATTACATAAAGCGAAAAATAGAGATCCTCTGATTTTTGGCGCTTCTGGGGGTAGTAGTTCAGCTGGCACTGACGGAATTAAAACTATAGGTCAGAACAAAATGAGCGCATACAGGAGGTTCTATAAAAAACAGAATCTTGCTAAAAAATGTACAATACATGAAGAATAACCTTAGAGAGTTGTGCCAGTTCTAAGGTTATTCTTCATGTATTGTACATTTTTTAGCAAGATCCTGTTTTTTATAGAACCTCTGTATGCGCGCATTTTGTTCTGACATATAGTTTTAATTCCGTTTTAAATGATATACTGCACCATGATATGCTTCTTTGTCTCTTCATAGAGCTCATTCTCCAACTTTTCGTTTTATTTGCTCTGTTTTCCAGTTTTCTGATTGGTCCTCTATGGCATCCGTCTTCATGTCCGGGTTGCGGACACTTCTACATCGTCTCGATCCGCATCACTCCTGTTGGATTACCTGTTGAATTATCAGAAGTTTTCCTGTTTTCGCAGCCAGAAAGAGGACACATTTCCGGGTTCACTCCCATATATGGACTGGAGCTGCAGGGGATTGTGGACTAGGAGGGGTTAAGGGGAAGCTATGTTAGACTGTTTAGCTTGTTCATTTTTTCTCTTGTTGCTGTGATTTAAATACAAGAGAAGCAAATACTCGCCTTCGAGTCATTATTAAAATTCTAACTTTTCGTTATGGTAATAGGAAAATGTAGTAATTTCTTCTGTTCATGCAGGTATCCAGGGTGTCCCGGTTGTCTGCTGCCTCTTGAAAGCGGTTTGGGTTTCGCGTCCTCCAGTCCCTCGGTATTCATCTACTTGTGACGTTTCTCTGGTTCTGCAATTTTTATCCGATTAGCCGGATAATGTGTCGCTCTCTTTACGACAACTTTCTGCAAAGCTCCTTATGCTTTTTTGTTTGTTGTCCTGTAAAAGGGCTGGTGAGGTGAGGCCCTTGGATTTTCAAGCCCGTCCGTTTATGCATGAGGGTGTGCGTTTTAACGAAACCTGTTGAACAAAGACTAACATTTCTACGGTCTTTTATCCTGTGTTGCCTGATCGCCCCATGTCGTGTCCTGTTAGTTGCCTACGAGGCTTGTACTTCGTCGTTCCGTACTGAGGCGGTTGTTAGGTATTAATTCTACTAATGACTTACACTGCTAATTATCCCTCTATATGTCTGTTAACATTGACCATTAATCTAGTCTGGTCTCTTCTCTGTATGAAGGCCTCTTGCTCATATTCCTAATTCTGCTTTTAATGTTGGTTATCTTATTCTGCTGTTTCAGCTAATCCTGTTATTCTGTACCTTGATCATTTCTGCTCATCGCATTATTTACATAACTTCAATTGACCAGGCAGATTCAACAGAAGTATTGATTTGTTCCGAAAGACGAGTTCGGGTCGACATGACCAATGTTAATTGGTAGCTTGCTACGTGCGGTGATGGCTTTCACTACTAATTAATCTAAACTCCATCTTTTAATATACTTTAAAGTAGTTAATCCATGCAATGTATGTTTATGATTGGTGAGCTGCGTCTCACCCGCTATTGTACCTCCCTGTGTCCTCCCCTTCTCTTTTCCTGTACCCTCCCACCTGAAACCTTTAAAAGATCAAGAATAAATCAATAGAATGATTGCACACGAGATACTTGTTGTTCGTGCATTCTTTCTCCGATCGATCGCGTGGCGTCTGATGCATAGAAGGAGAGGTGTCGCAGATAGGTGTCAGGAGATCGTTACAATTTGGTGTCAGAAGTGGGATCCTGTGATTAGGTAAATTACTAGTCCTTTATGACTGTTTTACCTGCTCAGTAGGATCACATATCCACACTTAGGGTTACAAGCTTTTTATTGAGCGACTACGTATCCCACTATCCAAGATAGTTGTTGCGGCAAATGCTAACGGAAGCATGCTGCCTTATCTGGAGCACAGCGTATGCCCAGAGTGATTAATCGGTGCTGCGGGAGCACGAGAGTAAGTATATAGAAGTGCGCACAGGTTTTATTTGTTTTTGCTCGTATTTAGTGATAGAATAGTTAGTTGGGAGATAAGACCCTCTCTTCTGTGTATCCGAGTCACACGCGCTGCGAGGGCTGGTTGTTTGCATAAGGGAGTGGGGATTGCATGGGCCAAGATATCAACGCAACTGTATGTGTAAGCCTCTGATGTATGTCGCTTTCTGTGCTTGTGTGTTTGTGATTGTATAGCTGTATAAGAACTGTATTGTGTTTTTGTAGAATTTGTTTGTGTAGTGTTTCCTACATAGGTGTTACGATGGGTAACTCCAGAACCAATGAACAAAAGGGAGAAAGAGGGGACAGTTTTTGAGGCACTACAGAAGGGATCGCCGCAAGGAGGGAAGCCGAAGATCCGGTATCGTACCAGTAAGAGCCTGCCAAAGTCTGCGGGCAACTGCACAAATGCCCCAAAGGATCCAAAGCCATTTCCAGATGAGACTCCATTCGCATACGTAGGTCGTATTGCCGGTACTTATTACACGATTCCGTTTACTGACCTCCTCAATTCTTGCACGTTGAGCCTTATGTCCACAGACCCGTTTTCGGCTCAAGGGGCAATGGATGACTGGCATATTAAAATGATTAAAAGGTTTGTGTCTGAATGATAGAGATGCTTTCCCTTGGTACACGGGAGACCCCAAGTGGGACAGGAAGTATATGAAGGAATGTGGTAAGGTGTGGGTTGAGTTAGCTCCATATTACAATGCCACTGGGACAAAAGCACCCATGAAATACATCCCTACTGCACCCACACCCATACCACCAGCATATATACCCCTGTACCCATCAACATCCACTTTGTTTCCACACACTACAAAGCCAGAAGTGCTGGCCTCAGCCTTACAGGCTACAGGCCTTCTACAGGATAGAGAAGCACCAAGAGGCCTGAGTCAAATAGAACAGGTAGAAGCTGCGATAGTACCGCACACAGCACCCATCCCAGAGATGGAATCAGCAGCATTAGAACACGCTTATACTCCAGCACAAGACGAGGAGGTGCACAGCAAGGAAGTGACAGGAAGGACGAGTTTACATTGGGAGCAGCGAGTGGGCTACCGCCTGCTGATGAGGCATAATCCCATCCTCAACGAGATCATGAACCCCCCGGTTATTTCCCTCAACAGGATAAAAGAATGATATCAGCAATGGCAAAGAAAGGACTAACAGTAATAATGAAATGCCATGTCAGCAGGTGAACATATGATCATAGTCCCAGTAGATATGGCTGTCAATGACATAATTAAAGGAGCCCCAGACCCGGTGAAATCACCTGCAGCCACAGTACAGTACCTAAAGAGAGCTACAAAAGGACTTAGGTTTACTGTAGAAGACTATAGAATGATTATAAAAGGTGTGATGGGATATGATGGTGATGGAAGGTTCAGATGGGACCAGTGTACATTACTAACTGATGTGGCAGTAACAAATTATACAGAATACCCTTTGAGAACACAGATTAAGATAGATGAGATGTGGGTATCAGTTTTAACTGAATGGATTGTGATGCATGGTAACCAAAAGTCTATGGCTGCTGTCCTAGCTTGTAAACAGGAGAAGAATGAAAGTGTAACGCAATTTGAGAAACGTTTCCATGCGAATTGGAAAGAAGATGGTGGACTGACAAGAGATGGTGAAACAGGTGAAATGTATGTACAGACGCTGGTGAATAACCTGTTGCCTGATGTGCAAAGATTGATGAAGCAAATGGTTGATAATTGGCCTACGCAATCGCCTGATGATATAGAAAGAACACTACAGGTTAAAGATGCAGCTGGGTGTTTCGAGAGGAATGTTAAAGATGGTAAGAGTATGTTGCTAGAGTTTCAAGGACAGTATAGAGGAAGTTGGAATAGTGGACAGCAGCAGAGAGGTAGAGGCAGATCAGGATATCATAACCAGGGAGATAGAAGAGGAGGACAGGATGCGCAGCGTGATAACGCATGTTTTTATTGTAAAAAGGTAGGCCATTTCCGCGCCCAGTGTCCAGACCTGGCGGATAGACAACAGGATGGGTACCTGCCACAACAGCCTAGCCCCTACCATGCCGCACAACATACTGACACGAGGGATCCGCAGTCCAGACCACCCAGACATCAGATCGACTGGCAAACACAAAACAGACAATAGGGCTGCCCGGAAGGAGACGCCCTCAGCCTAGTCCAGATTACCAATGCCCATACTGAACTACCACTCATTCAAATCCGAGTGGAGGATCAGTGTATCCCGTTCTTGGTTGATACAGGGGCCACCACGTCTACCATATTGGGTGACTGGTATACTGGTGACCTGGAAGATGCTGAGCCTTCTATGGGAATCAATGGGGTCTTGACTGAAACCAAAAGAACCACACCTTTACGCATATGGGATGACGATGGGAAGGTAATTACCAAACGGAGTTTCTCCATTCTCCCCACATGTCCAGTGAACTTGTTAGGTATACAGATCATATGAGGGCCACGAGGAGACCTAGATATTACATCACCATACTCATGTTTTCAGACAACCACAGCACTAGACCGTACCTATGGGACACGACATTTCCCTGCACTCACCATTCCTGAGGCCTTGACTGACGTACCAAAATCAATATGGGCAGAACATGCATACGATGTAGGACTGATTGACTGTACACCTTTCAGAGCTACACTCAAACCTGGTGCAGGACCAGTATATCAGAAACAATACCCTCTAGGACCAGCTAAAACAGAAGGCATTAGAGAATTTATCCATAGATTCCTAGAGGCTGGTGGTATCCTGAGACCAATAGTATCTCCTTACAACACGCCAGTAAATCCTGTTCCCAAAGGTGAGGGTTTTCGCTTCACCCAAGACTTCAGAGCCTTGAAAAAGGTTATCATCCCCATAGCGCCCATTGTACCTGACATACAGTCACTATTCACATACCTGAATACCTGCTACAGCTACGATGTTCACAGTCCTAAACATGTCCAATGCCTTCTTTTCTATACCAGTGGACAGGGAGACACAGCCCTGGTTAGCCTTCACATTTGAAGGAGCGCAATACTGCTGGGAGCGACTCCCACAGGGTTTCGTTGACAGCGCTTCCGCTTATTGCAGAGCTCTCCGTGAGACCCTCAAAGAGTGGGCGCCGCCGTCTGGTTCAGTCCTATTGCAGTATGCGGATGACTTGTTGCTCTGTAGCTCAGACGCAGATGCATGCAAGCAGGATACGTCAGCCCTGCTCGTGCACCTGGCAGAAGAGGGACATAAAAGGTTTCCTTGTCAAAATTGCAGTATTGCCAGCCAAAGGTCACATACCTGGGTTTCACGCTTTCCCCAGGTGAGAGGCATGTCTCCACCTCTCGTATAGAAGCTCTTTCACAGCTGGCCCGGCCCACCAGCAAAACAGACATGATGAGCTTTCTAGGCATGGTCAATTTCTGCAGACATTGCTCCCACTATGACAATATTTTGCGTAAAGCTACAAGACAGGACGCATCAGATACGCTGATCTGGGACGAGTCCATGTGCGCCGCATATGAAGTGTTAAAGGTATTGTTGTCATCCGCTCCTGCTCTAGGTTTGCCCAATTATCATGTACCCTTTCACCCTGTACATGTACCCTTTGTATTGTCGAGAAGATTGTACAGCCATGGCGGCGGTACGGGCCCAGGTTCATGGAGGTGTTCTCAGGCCGACAGCATTCATTTCAAGGGTGTTGCCTCTCACAGTACAAGGTATGCCAGCATGCTTAAGAGATGTAGCAGCATGTGCAATGGCTGTAGAAGCCGCACAAGCCATTACATTATCACATGATACTGTGTTACATACACCACATCACGTACTGAAAGTGCTGAACAACCTTACCACACAACATGTGACCGCACAACGACTCTCAGGATATGAGATAGGTTTTGCGTGGCTGTAAGAACTGTCAAGTACTCATCACCAACTTCAGGTCCCATACATGCACTAAACAGCCTACTTGGGTTATGTAACACACCTGAAGATGGCAAACAGTCATGTTCGTCTCTCATACACGCAGTAACCTCCCCACGTATGGACCTTATGTCTACACCACTAGAAGGTGAACACATACGCCACATATTTGTTGATGGTTCATGCCGTAGGCCCACGGATAATACATACATGACAGGATATGCTGTAGTAGAATTACCAGACATGATACATGATTCAGGGAGATTGTCACAGGGATCAGCACAAGCAGCAGAATTGATAGCACTGACAAGAGCATGTGAGTTGTTCAAGGATAAGGAAGTAACAATATATACAGATTCAAGGTATGCTTTTGGAGTGGTGCATGATTTTGGGGTGTTGTGGACGAGACGAGGATTTCAGACAGCTGACGGTAAGACGATAGCACATGCAGACCTCATAACTGACTTACTTGAGGCCATACAGTTACCTGCTAGGTTAGCTGTAGATAAATGCAAAGGACATGCCACTGATGGTTCTTTCCAAGCAAAAGGAAACCAGTTCGATGACTTTATCTCGAAAGAGGCAGCTGACACGGATGACATAAACATCACACAGACACACTTCATTCTTGCTCCAACACTTCCCAGTGATACATTACTTTTAGAATTACAGGCAGTTGCTGCTCCAGAAGAGGTATCCTTCTGGCAGTCACAAGGATTGACGATAGATTCCACAGGACTATTGTCCAAAGATGGGGTGGTTGGGCTACCCAAAGCTGCAGCACCCATCTTCATAGCGCAGTTCCATGGTATTGGCCATCGTAGGATTAAACGCACATGTACAGAACTGGCCAAGCGGTTTTTGTTTTCTGATATGACATCTATGGTGCAGGCCCAAATCAGTCGATGCCTGACCTGCGCCCGCAACAATACACAAGGTAAAAGAGTAGGATTAAATGAACATCTAATCCCAGCTCAGGGTCCTTTTCAGGAATTACAGCTAGATTTCACACACATGCCAACAGCTAGAGGTGGAGTTAAATATCTGCTGGTCATAGTAGATGTGACAGCAAAGGCCTCCAGCCATTTGCTGAACCTCAGAGAGGATGCAAGAACAACGGCTAAGATTCTATGCAAGGAAATAATACCCAGATTTGGTTGTCCAGTGACAATTGATTCTGATAAAGGCCCTGCTTTTACCTCAAAACTTGTCCAACAAGTGGTTAACTTAATGTCGATACAGTGGAAGTTTCAATTTCCGTACCACCCAAAGTTCTGTTATTATCGAACGCCAAAACCGTACCATAAAAGATAAGATAAGAAAGGCCACGCAAGGCACATTCACCAATTGGCCTGATTACCTGCCTGCCATATTGGCAGAGATCAGAATGACTCCAACGGCTAAGACTAAGCTGTCGCCATTCGAGATTCTAATGGGACGACCGTTCCCAACACCGTGGACCAAAGGAGGGCCACCTGTAATGTTATCTGGTGATCTGGAACAGATCCAGGAACATTACGTGGCCCGGTTGATAGAAAAACTGAATAGTGTTTATGGTGATGTGTCCTTGTCTTCTGTTTTTCCTTCTAGTGAGCCAACGCATCCTTTCCTCACATGAGATCAAGTCCTGGTAAAGGAACTACATCGGCACAAGTCGCTTGATCCACCTTATGGTCTTCTGACGACGGTAGTGGCCGTTACCCGTACTGCTGTACTAACGAGTGAATCACCCGCCTGGATACACGCATCACGAGTGAAAGCACCCGCCTGGATACACGCATCACGAGTGAAAGCCGCACCACCAAAGATTCAACCATGGCTTTCGCCTTCGCTGGGAGGAGACATCTCCATCGGACTGATCAAAGATCTGTGCTGTTGGCTTCCCATTGATCATAGCAATACATATGCTAGCCAAATGTTATAATGACTGTGCTTGTATTGCTCTTAATCCTTCTTCAGGTCTCAATACCTCTGCTGCTACAAAACATAGAAACCGCAGACACTCCGCATATGAGATAGATAATGTGTTTATACAAACCCTGCAAGCCATACACAGTGAATCTTACATGAGGAATGAGTCCTGGCGGATATGCCCCACATTCACAACAATATGGCTATCCCTTTATAGGGATAACATGGACTGCACAGATGTTAGCTGACATGATAAAGAATAATCAGACCATGATTGCTGATTTTCATAGTGCACCTGAGGCCAGAGCTGAAATGGAACACACTAAAGTACATCTTGCTTATGCTATAACCACTAGAGCTTTTGCTAACCATGATAATCGTACGAACATACCTAATGTGAATGCTACTCTGGTATTTGATTACAATGTCCCTGTCTGGCTTCCGCGAATGGGTAATGATCCAGTGTGTCCACATACAGACAAGGAAAGAGAACAGTTGGAGAATTGAATGGGTAGCTTTTGTTGGTATCTGGTAAATACTCTCTTTCAATGATGCACACCTGTAGAGTCTGTACAGCTCATTCTAACACAATATATACGCACTACATATCTCGCTAGTGAGGTTATACCCAAACACATAGACCCGGAGGAGAATGTGAATGTTACCATCATTCGCTGGGCTAAGGATGCTTCCAAATACCTCCTAGCCCCAAACATCACCTCATTGTATCTGCAACATCAGAAGGCCAATCCAGGTCTGGTTCTTACCCTACCTGAAGGGGTATATTATCTCTGTGATAAGTGGGCATATAAAACCATTCCAGTACACCTAAGGAAACCCTGTTTTATAGGACAGATCATGCCCGCTTTTACTGTCTCTAAGACGTTACCCAAGACACATATACGCATCCCTAAACGCACACACAAGAGGGCTCTAACGGTGAAATCCACTGCTTCTGAAATGATCTTTCTGTCTATGATGCCTGCTTTTGGTGTTGCTAGCTTATATACTAAACTGAATTTGCTTGCTACAGAAGTAGATGCTGCATTCAATGCAACCCGAGGAGCCCTACAGTTGATTTCGGCTGAACAGGAACAGATAAGATTGGTAATACTGCAGAATAGAATGGCCCTTGATTACCTGTTAGCCGCAGAGAGAGGGGTGTGTGCCAGAATTGGCTCCTCCTGCTGTTCATGGATCTCTGAGAATTCAGCGGGCGATAGATAACCTAGAGGAAGTCCAGTCCCATATCCGGGAGAAGGCACGTGATCTGTTCGATGGATGGGATTGGTCCCTGGGAATAGGTTCCTGGCTAGGATCCATGGGTAAGAGTGTTCTTGCTGGTCTACTAGTGGTCCTAGTATTGATTTTTGCCATATACTTGATTTATAAGTTGATTGGTTGTCTCTTCAACCGATGTGCCCAGCAACAGAATGGTAAGGGAGAATACGTTTTATATGACGTATTGTCACGGCTGTGACAAAAAGGGAGAGTTGTTAGGTATTAATTCTACTAATGACTTACGCTGCTAATTATCCCTCTATATGTCTGTTAACATTGACCATTAATCTAGTCTGGTCTCTTCTCTGTATGAAGGCCTCTTGCTCATATTCCTAATTCTGCTTTTAATGTTGGTTATCTTATTCTGCTGTTTCAGCTAATCCTGTTATTCTGTACCTTGATCATTTCTGCTCATCGCATTATTTACATAACTTCAATTGACCAGGCAGATTCAACAGAAGTATTGATTTGTTCCGAAAGACGAGTTCGGGTCGACATGACCAATGTTAATTGGTAACTTGCTACGTGCGGTGATGGCTTTCACTACTAATTAATCTAAGCTCCATCTTTAGTAGTTAATTCATGCAATGTATGTTTATGATTGGTGAGCTGCGTCTCACCCGATATTGTACCTCCCTGTGTCCTCCCCTTGTCTTTTCCTGTACCCTCCCACCTGAAACCTTTAAAAGATCTCAAGATTAAATCAATAGAATGATTGCACACGAGATACTTGTTGTTCGTGTCATTCTTTCTCCGATCGATCGCGTGGCGTCTGATGCATAGAAAGAGAGGTGTCGCAGATAGGTGTCAGGAGATCGTTACAGCGGTGAGCACCCATTTTCGTCTTCTGTCCCTCCACATAAATCTGTAACATCCACTTCTCTGGCCTGCCGGTTGATTGTTTGGTGCCCATTCTACTAGAAGCGCTATGAACTCCTCTGCGTTTCGGGCTGGCTGGGGGATATTATGAAGGCATTTGACTGGTCGCATGAGTCTTACGTACGTTTATCTACATCCTATTGGTTCGCTCCTCTACTTGAGGGCCTTTGAACTTGCAATTAGGCGCCTCCGAGTCCATGTATTAAAAATTGTTGAATTTTCCTATCTCAACGTGGAAAGTTCTAATATTAAGACTCGGAGGCGACTAATTCCTTCCTCTCCCGTATCTTGTGTCCTTGATTTATACTCTGTATACTATTGATGTTTGTTTGGTTGCCGCCTTTGTGCGTTTTTACGGGTCACTGCTGCATGTGTCTGCCGTTTACTCCCTCTGATTCTCTTCTCATGTTTTGCTTTCTTCACGGCATCCTAGATTCCTGTTTTCCCAGCTGATATCCCATTGGATTTTAGTTTGGGAATGTTGCGGTCTTCATTTTCTGCAAGAAAGAGGACTTCCTTGCGGGAGCAGAGGATTTTATAATGGGAAAGGAGTGATGGGAGTTGTGCTTATGTTGTATTATGGGAAAGGTTTCTTCCTCACAGGTTGTGTTTTTTTATGTGCTGCTATGTGTATAAAAGCAAGAAAGAATGCAATTACTTGCCTCCGAGCCTTATTAAAATTCAAACTTTCCGTCATGGGATAGGAAAATCCAACAACTTACAGCACCATTAATAAACCAGACGACACCAGCAAAGCAAGCAGAAACAAGCCACGGGCCGTTAAGATCAGTGTGCTGCATTAAAGTGCCGTACTGTCTGCAGGAAACACGTTACCTGCTTCTTCATATCAGCAACCTCCGCGGACGTCTCATTCCACAGGTCATAGGGTATGTCCATCACAACCTTCACACCTTTATGAACCAGATGATAGAGGGTCTGAAACGTCTCCGACATCCCCTGTAAGAGAACAAAGAATTACTGCAACCAAGGCACCACCACAGGTAATGAGACACCTGCATAGGGCAGAACGCAGCGCTGTGTCTAACGGGCGTCAGCTGACGCACACCTCCATATATAAAAGTTCCATAGACCCAAAACGCCAAGTTATCAAATGACACAAAACCTAGGAATGGAAGTTATGCGTCCCACAGCACCACATGACCAGAGATACCCAAGGGGAAAGTTTATGGCTGGAGGGTCCGTGAAGCGTGTGGATGAACTATATGAACCCCTGAGCACGGTCCAGAAAACCAGAATCATCCAACACACCACAACATTGCTGAATTCTGAGCACTACACTGTGGGGAAGAAGGGAGACCGTCCACACCAAAATAACCAAGAAATGCAACACACACACACACCTCCAACAAAGGTGTGAAGCACATGTCAGATGGAGAATGCCACCCCTGCTTGTGCGGGTTGATCAACCTCCATAAAGACAGAAACATCACCACATCCAACCAACTCCAATCCACAACAAATATCTCACCGTGTCAGTTCAAGCCCAATCCAACCAACCCCAAACATGTCAGCACATCCAACCAACCCCAAACATGTCAGCACATCCAACCAACCCCAAACATGTCAGCACATCCAACCAACCCCAAACATGTCAGCACATCCAACCAACCCCAACATGTCAGCACATCCAACCAACCCCAAACATGTCAGCACATCCAACCAACCCCAAACATGTCAGCACATCCAACCAACCCCAAACATGTCAGCACATCCAACCAACCCCAAACATGTCAGAACATCCAACCAACCCCAAACATGTCAGAACATCCAACCAACCCCAACATGTCAGAACATCCAACCAACCCCAAACAGGTCAGAACATCCAACCAACCCCAAACATGTCAGAACATCCAACCAACCCCAAACATGTCAGCACATCCAACCAACCCCAAACATGTCAGCACATCCAACCAACCCCAAACATGTCAGAACATCCAACCAACCCCAAACATGTCAGAACATCCAACCAACCCCAAACATCTCAGCACATCCAACCAACCCCAAACATCTCAGCACATCCAACCAACCCCAATCCATCACAACACAAACATCACCACATCCAACCAACTCCAATCCACAACAAATATCTCACCGTGTCAGTTCAAGCCCAATCCAACCAACCCCAAACATCTCAGCACATCCAACCAACCCCAATCCATCACAACACAAACATCTCACCGGGCCAGATCAACCCCAATTCATTAAGTACAGGTCTGTGTACGGAGTGAGGTTCTATACAGGGATAGGTACAGGCCTGTTTACAGGGTGGGGTACTATACAGGGATAGGTACAGGCCTGTGTATGGGGGGGGGGTACTATACAGGGACAGGTACAGGCCTGTGTATGGGGGGTATTATACAGGGATAGGTACAGGCCTGTGTATGGGGGGTATTATACAGGGATAGGTACACGCCTGTGTTCAGGGGAGGGTACTATACAGGGATGGGTACAGGCCTATGTACCATGGGGGGGGGTGGTACTATATGTACAGAGGACATACCTTGGCAAAGCGGTTGCTGCCACTTCGTTCTTTGTGTAGGTTGTACTCCAGTAGTCGCTGGCAGAGACCCTCCGTGACTTCAATTAAGCGAATGTCCCTGTGGAGACCAGACACGGGATCACCCGGTGCTACACACAGAGCGAGGGGGGGGGGGGGAAATCACCCGGTGCTACACACAGAGCGAGGCGAGGAAATCACCCGGTGCTACACACAGAGCGAGGCGAGGAAATCACCCGGTGCTACACACAGAGCGAGGCGAGGAAATCACCCGGTGCTACACACAGAGCGAGGCGAGGAAATCACCCGGTGCTACACACAGAGCGAGGCGAGGAAATCACCCGGTGCTACACACAGAGCGAGGGGAGGAAATCACCCGGTGCTACACACAGAGCGAGGGGAGGAAATCACCCGGTGCTACACACAGAGCGAGGGGAGGAAATCACCCGGTGCTACACACAGAGCGAGGCGAGGAAATCACCCGGTGCTACACACAGAGCGAGGCGAGGAAATCACCCGGTGCTACACACAGAGCGAGGCGAGGAAATCACCCGGTGCTACACACAGAGCGAGGGGAGGAAATCACCCGGTGCTACACACAGAGCGAGGGAATCACCCGGTGCTACACACAGAGCGAGGGGATCACCCGGTGCAACACACAGAGCGAGGGGATCACCCGGTGCAACACACAGAGCGAGGGGATCACCCGGTGCAACACACAGAGCGAGGGGATCACCCGGTGCTACACACAGAGCGAGGGGATCACCCGGTGCTACACACAGAGCGAGGGGATCACCCGGTGCTACACACAGAGCGAGGGGATCACCCGGTGCAACACACAGAGCGAGGGGATCACCCGGTGCTACACACAGAGCGAGGGGATCACCCGGTGCTACACACAGAGCGAGGGGATCACCCGGTGCTACACACAGAGCGAGGGGATCACCCGGTGCAACACACAGAGCGAGGGGATCACCCGGTGCAACACACAGAGCGAGGGGATCACCCGGTGCAACACACAGAGCGAGGGGATCACCCGGTGCAACACACAGAATGGGGGAGGGGCATACAGACCAGCCCCCACAACTCACGAGTGGGTGTATTTAATCTTCTTTTTCTTCTTGTCTTCTTCCAGGAAGGCGTAACGCGTTTCTATCAGCTCGTGAGTCCGAGACGTCTCATCGAACGATGACTTCAGCTCCAGCGCCACGTACTTACAGACTGCAAGACAGAGCGGCAACCCGTGAGACTCGCCGACACCGAGCCAGGAATCCCCCAACCCACGAGACTCGCCGACACCGAGCCAGGAATCCCCCAACCCACGAGACTCGTCGACACCGAGCCAGGAATCCCCCACACCGTGAGACTCGCCAACACCAAGCCAGGAATCCCCCACCCCGCTTCAACCTGTGAGACTCGCCGACACCGAGCCAGGAATCACCCACCGCGCGAGACACGCCGACGCCGAGCCAGGAATCCCCCACCCCGCGAGACTCGCCAACACCAAGCCAGGAATCCCCCACCCCGCTTCAACCTGTGAGACTCGCCGACAGGATATATTTAAAGGAGTGACGAATCTAAAGAACACCTTGGTTAAAAGCCATTCTAAAGATAAGACACAAAGAAACCCCTTCAACCTAGAACGCGGTTTCTATTGTTGCGCCAATTGCCAGAGTTGCAGTTCTACCGGCAGCCACAAGAGGCACATAAAACACGTCACAGACCTGGAGGGCCATGAAACCCATAAGATATATGGGAACTTAACCGGCTTCTCGAAGAATGTAGTTTACCTTCTAATCTGTCCGTGTGGCAAATATTATATAGGTGGGACCATTAGGAGTCTGAACGTGAGGATACGCAGCATCTCTAGAATATTACAAAAGGTCTGGATACACACACTGTTCCACATGACTATAAAGAAGCTCATCATCAACAGGAGCCGAGGGGCGCCCAATTCATGGTCATCCAGCAGATAGAGAAGAACTGGAGAGGAGGAGACTTTCTAAAACCGAAATTAAATGGATCTACAATCTTAACACCTTGATCCCTAATGGATTGAATCAAGATTTCGAATTGTATCACTTTCTATAGGTCCTCTCTCCATTCACTGTCATTTTCTATACGATTTTTCTTATCCAGACCCCTATACCGGTGTTCTCTTCCCCTCTCCCCACAATGTATTGGATCCCGCTCCAGGGCTCCTTCACTTAACTGATGGTTTCTCTTTCACTCTGCTCCTATATGGGCAATCAGTAGGATTTGCTACTTTATTTATCATATATATCACATATATTACTCCATAGGGCGAATATCTATATATGTGTATAGAACTATATATCCATTGGAACGTCATGATCACATACGCACATCACTGCAGTCCACTTATTAAAATCTGTGTAAATTCACACCTATCTTTGCTTGCCCAATTAGGCGGGCATCGTGAGGATCACCCACGTCCACTGTACCTTTCCTCTACCCCCATATCTAGATGCTATCACGCAGATCTTATTACCAACACTATCCCAGTCTATTCACGGAATATTAATCCCCCTTTTTTTCCTACACCACTTAGGGTTCCCATATTTTATCCAGCCTCTCTCCTCTATTACCATGTCATCACCACCTAATAAGCCACATGCGCTATATTTACAACATCATTACCTATGTCGGGGCGGAGCTGTCTGCCGGCGGAGTACGTCACATTTTGCTGAGCTCTCCCGCGCTTGATATATAAACCTGCCGTTTTACTGCGACCTACCACTGGCTGATGTGTGATGTGCCCGACGTATTGAGGGAATTGTTCGACATCTCTTCTCTCCGACTTGGGACCGGACTGTTTTTTTTTTTTCCCACACTTGGCTGAATCCGGCTCGTTTTGAGGCCTACTTAGGGTGGCCATCTTGAAGCCTACGGCTGGAGCAGAGTCCCCCCGCAGCTTTGTGAGCCTTGCTGACTAGGTGCGACATGGGAAGGAAGACGGGGAAGGGGTCTGGTGCTCTGGAGGGACACAGGCAGATGGACATACGGGAATCGCTGGGTGATGACCTGAGACAGCGACCCGCAGACTGGCCGGAAGCCAGTATCGGGCTCCTCAGATGGGGAAGACCCGTCCGGGACGGAGGTGCGCATTCCGGGATCGACTCGAGTGGCGACACGTGCTGGGAAGAGGCTTTCAGAGCTGCAAAACTCACCTGATGACACCGCATCGCATGATGGCACAGTGTCCAGACCCCTCGGGTGCTGCTTGAGCACTCCGGGTATGGCCTTTCCCTTTCCACTAAGGCTGATCTTGAGCGGATGTTTGGGGAGATGAGGGCACTCTGGAACCATGAAGGCTGAGATGACGGCCATCACGGGGCGAGTGGTGGCTGTTGAGACGAAGGTGGAGGATGTGGTATCAGCGCAGGCCCCCATTACTGCCCAGCTGGGATCCCTGCAATCTAAGGTGGAGCTGCTGTCGGGAGCCATCGAGACGCTGGAGGTCTGTCACAGATGCAGAAATGTGAGGTTTCAGGGGATAACGGAGACAATCCAGGCGGGTGCCCTGCTTGCCCTATACCAATAGAGTGGTGGCCCATGTGCTTGGGGTGACTGCAGGAGGCTCTGCCACTTTTTGCTCGGTTCTACGTATTAGGAAACCGGCTGCGGGAGATAGAAACATAGAAAAATGTGGGCAGATAAGAACCTTTCGGCCCATCTAGTCGCCCAATTACATGGATACTTTACCTGGATTTATCTTTTGTTTAGGATAGCCTTATGCCTATCCCATGCTTGCTTAAATTCAATTACTGTTTTGGCCTCTACCACTTCAACTGGAAGACTGTTAAAACTCAATTGCCACAACTCCCACCATTTTTTTAGTTTACCTAAATCATTTGTCATTTGGCTGATCCCTCCAGGAACATCAACCCTGTTGCAAATCTTTGTGTCATCAGCAAAAAGACATACTTTTCCATTAATACCTTCTGCAATATCACTAATAAAAATATTAAAGAGAATGGGTCCGAGATCGCGGATAAGCAGCGGCTGCTGTCGAATCCTATGGCACGCGCTTCTTTTATTTGAGGGCACGGAGCTTACATTGTATAATGACCTGCCGTTTATTACAATGATGGCAAGACGACAATTTCGGGAAGTGACTGCCTTTTTGAGGGACTCGGGGGTCCGATATAGGTGGGATCCTGCTGTCAGTCATGCAAACCTGAGCCACTCGGCAGCTACACCAGAGGCGGCGTGGTTCCTGTTGCGCTCCCTTGGGCTTACGCCCAATCTGTCCTCGGCGGTTGGCAACCCCCGGGCTCCCTCCCTGACCGAACCTGACCCGGGTTAGACCCCTACAGTTTACTGTAAAGATTTCAATACAGCCTCCCCCCTCACCCGGTTTGTAGGCAGATGCACCTCTGTGTTCCCCCCCATTATTTCTATGCTGACCCTTTTGATGACTTTTATTTTTGTTTCCATTGCTTGACGAGACCCTCCACTCGGAGATGACTTTGTGGACACTTGTCTGTTATTTAACGCAGTGTTTTTGATGGTTTCTTAGCTGAGTATGTTCTCTTGATGACCCCTAACTCCCTGTTTCCCCCCCTTTCCTTTTTTTCCCCCATGCTTTTCTTCTTTACACACCACCCCGTGCTGCAGACCCCCTCCCCCCCCACACTTTTTTTCTTTTCTCTTCCTTTGACGATTGGGACCAATTCGGGACGTGCCATTGTAGCGGTCACCATGGCTCTGCCCGCCATACCTGGCCCTCGAATGCCCCGGCCTTGTGACCTGCACTTTTCCATAGCCTCCTACGGGCCTTTGGACCTACGGGAATGAGCCAGGAAAGTCACATATTTGGCCTTGCCAACTTTTCCATAATTATTTTTTTTTGGGGGGGGGGGGTCTTGGAGCACTTTTTGGTATGTCTTCCCCTCCCCCACCCTCTTACTTTGGATATCCCCTGCCTGTTCTGCGATGTATCTATCTTTTGAGACTTGGCCCTGCGTGCTTGTTATACAGGCCTGTTTGTTTATTGATGACACTCTTCAATAATAGAAATTGTTAAAAAAATAATTACCTATGCCTAGTGGATGTTTAATGAAACTACCTCTCTCTTTAGAGCATCATATACCCTCGAGAGATGCTCAACCATAGAATAGTTTGTCAGATGGTAGCACCAAAGTTATGACGACAATTATTTTCTTTTCAATATTTCATTATTTCTCTCCACACCAATCTATTGTAATTATGCCACCAGTATCACCAATCACTATATATATATAAAAGCATTTGGCGTCCGTCGCCGCAGCAGAGACGGATGCGCGCGCAGCCCTACCACTTGGCTCCGTGCGCATCCAGGAGCCTCTGGATGCGATGCGCGTGCAGCCCTTCAGGTCTGCTGCGCACGCATCCAGAGGCCGTCGGACGCGCGCGCAGCCCTCCAGGTCGGCTGCGTGTGCATCCACAAGCCGCCGGATGCGTGCGTAGCCCTCCAGATCAGCGGCGCGCACATCCACAAGCAGAAGGATGCGCACGCAGCTCTACAGCTTGACTGCGCGCTCATCCAGAAGCCGGCAGATGCGTGCGCAACTCTACAGTTTGATGCGTGTGCAGCCCCAACGGTCAGCTGCGCTCGCATACAGGAGGGACATCGCTCACAGGGCTATGCGGATGCGCGTGTGAGTCAGCCACAATTTAAAATTAAAATCGCCAGAATGCGCGTGCGATCCCCAAATTTTTTAAACAAAACTATTTAAGGTGCACCACACAACCCCCACCCGCCATTATTGCCCAGACACACGAGCAGTAAGCAACTCTCCCTCAACGAACAACAGCAGCCTGAAGTGAGCACCAAAAAACAGGCAGAAAGGCAAACACCAGCCCAAAATAGCGTCTCCCTCCAAACGCAAAAAAAGGACCTCTACCTCCATCTCCCCACTGACTCAGGTGACAGCCGGTGGCAAAAAAGCAGACACGAGCAACAAAAAAAAACTGCCCCTCAAACTGAGGTGACAGCCCCGTGGCGAGTGGCCTGGCTCAAGTGACAAGCCCGGCGCCAAGTGGCAAAAACGCAAACAACGACGAAAAAAGCAAGTGCTTCTCTCTCCCAACTGGCTCAGGTGACCAGCCCGGCGCCAAGCAACAAAAACAACGACGCAAAAACCAAGTGCCTCTCTCTCCCCCAACTGGCTCAGGTGACCAGCCCGGCGCCAAGCGACAAAACCGTAAACAACGACGCAAAAACCAAGTGCCTCTCTCTACCAACTGGCTCAGGTGACCAGCCCGGCGCCAAGCGACAAAAACAACGACGCAAAAACCAAGTGCCTCTCTCTACCAACTGGCTCAGGTGACAGCCCTCTGGCAAGTGGCTAAACCGGTGACACAAAGACAAAATAATCAGTGCCTCTCCCTTTCCAAACTGGCTGAGGTGACAGCCCTGTGGCAAAACCAGTGACACAAGCACAAATAAAACCGTGCCTCTCCCTATTTGCTCAGGTGACAGCCCCGTGGCATGTGCCAAAACCGGCGACACAAGGCCAAATACAACTGTGCCTCTCCCACCCTCTCACCACTGGCTGAGGTGACAGCCCCACGGCAAATGGCAACAACCGTGACACAAATACAAACAAAACAGTGACTCTCCATCCCTCTCCCATTTCAACGAGGTCACGGCCCCACTGCAAGTATCAAAAACCGACTGGCTAAGGTCACCGCCATGTGGCAATAATACAGACACGCCCACAAATAAATGTGCATCTCCATCCTTCAAACTAACTGGGTCAGTTGACAGCCCTGCAGCAAGTGGCAAACAGGCTTAAACAAACCCGAAAACAACAACGTCTCACCCTCCCTCTACCAATAGCCCCGCGCTGAAGTGGAATCAGGCTGGAAGATGGTCACCATTATGGCTAAGGTCAGACGAAAGCAGTTTTAACGTGCGTTTAGCCGCACGAAATCACGGCCGTGCTAGCAGCAAATGACGTCCAATGCCGGGGAACACACGAAGTACGGCCGCACGAACGTTCGTCCGCGCAACGCAAGTGGCAAACGAACGCATTTTTTCTAGAACGTCAAACCGCTACTACTGACGTACAGAGTGCGCTGCGTCCGCATAGCGGCGTGTGTGTGTGATTAGGAGATGTCAGACGCTGCTAATGTCCGGCCAACATAACGTCCAGACACAAAAAGGGTTTTATTGATGATCCGTACAAAATCACGAACGAAAAGGCGCATCGTATGACGCTATCGCGTATTCCGTGAAAAAATACGTCCATTCGTTCGAACGCACTTTTTCACGGACAACGTGAAAAATGCGTTCGCCTGACCCTAGCCTATGAGCCAAGCGACCATCTTGTTCAGAATATTGGTTCACTTGAAAATAACTTGGTAGGTTTTAGCTGAAACTAGAATGAAGCATACGTAGAAATTTAGGAATGTGTTAGATTAGCAGAAAAGCAATTAAAACCTGAGAAAGATCCAGACTGTTCCTGGCACGAAGGGACAGAATGAGAAGTGGATACACCAAGGTCACAGAGGCCCGCAAAGAGACAAAGGGGAGCATAGAAGACAGACCAGGTGTTATCCGCAACAAATAAACACAGGCGCTAGGGAGGTGAGCACAGCCCGGACTGAGTGTAGCAGCAAATCACGTTCTGTCAAACGAACATGAAGTTTGCCAATTTATGGCCAATGTATGGAATGTCTTTGTAATCGACCAAGGGAGGTACTAACCCACGTGGGGTGGGATAGTGTCACCGGGAGGTGGGTTAATTGGGATGTACCCAATTATGTATTTGGGGTATAAGATGTCATGTCACGGTGAGTTCGATGCTCACTCTTTGCGATTCAATCCTGTGTGAGCATTTGTGTGACGACACAAATAAAGTTTGCCTTTCCTGAAGAGACTCGTGTTCAGACAATCCTTGCTCGTGTCCGGTCCGGCCTCGTCCCGAGTGAACCTAGCAGATTCCGGTTACAGCGCCACTACACCCTCACTGACAAAGAGCCTAAGCCGAACAGGACAACTGGAGCCTGCTAACAAAACAACAAAAACATTACCATTGGTCAACAAAAATGCCCCTTAAAAGAATGTGCCATTTCAAAAACCCACAAGACGCAAAAAGGACAAGAAATGAGAAAGATCAAAAGAAACGAGGAAATATATGACTGACGAGGAAAGGGCACAATTTC